>JASDQU010245078.1:721-11002 GCA_032191745.1 Picea mariana
TCGGGGGGAAAATGGGGGGGAGAGAGAGGGGGGTAGAGAATAGTTCATGTTATCAGAAATGTGCACGTATTCCATTCAATAACAATGGGCATGCAATTTCTGAAGACATGTGTGTTACTAAACTGCATGTGTTCTATTTTTATATCAATTTGTCTTAGGAATATAGACATGTTATTGTACAATTTTTTCTCAGAAACACATGCATGTTCTTGAGAACGTGCATGCGTTCTTGGGAATGTGCCTATGTGACTTGGTGAGTGAAGGTTCAATGTTTGTCGAACCTATCACATTAGTAATGCATGCACATTCCTAGAAACATGCATGCGTTCCTATGAGTGCACATTACTATTGACCCCATTTCCACTTTATTATCCACCAACATAGTTCACTCACCGATGAACATTATTCCTGGTGGAGATGAATAGTGTCTGATGTTTGTAGAGTTGCCTCCACCACCTCCGCCACTTTTTATTCCACTTCCACCCTCACTAAAGTTGGATGCACATGTAGTACAAACTAGAGGAGGATGCATAGGGGGAGGAGGATAGGAAACCAAGAGGTGTTTGAGAAATAATATGGCTGAAGGGGAGTTGGACAGGACAATGACCACCAAATAAACTGAACAAATGTTTCAATTGTTGGAAGCCACTATGAAATCTATATTTTAATATCTTACTTACAAGGAAGTACGATTCTTGAGAAATTTATTTTAGGCTGGTTGCTCATGGCTATCCCTAACCATGGTTTAATAACTAGAACCTTGGGGAAGAAATGATACTTTTAGGGATGTGATGCCGCAACCTCAAAAAGGAACTAGATATGCTCTATATCCAAAGGCTAAGGTAGCTAGGGGAAGTTGTGAGGGTGGATAATTCGCTTCCCTCCTAAGTAGTCATGAGGTCACATACATCATGGGGGGCATGAAGCATTCCAAAGAGAAATGTTCCCCCTCGATAGGGGATATAGAAAGAAAGAAATATAGTGATACACCACAACAACCTGAAACCATGGCAACAAAGAAATCCCAGCATGAAGCGGTTGCATTATTTCTAGCATAGTTGGTTAGATGGAAAGGATTTACAAAAGACCTTCAGCTCTCAGTCATAAGAAAAATATTCAATTGGAATCATAAAAGGGGAAGTAATATCGATGTTATAACTTAAATTAATTAATTTTTTTATATGTTTAAAGTCTTAGGAAAAAAAGCATATCATGCATGTGACCATGTGCCCATTGAGTGGAAACCTAAATGTTACCACCTTCCCATTGAATGTAGTATAAGTCATATACATTAAACCACTGTCCCATTTTGTTGAAACTTATTTCCGATGAGGGAAATATTTGTAAATATGTTATTTTTTTATATTTTTTTTCTGACAATGACTTTGGTCGATTCGTGATAGAAGGTGAGAAGACATTAAAAATTGACAGAAGTGCTATGTGCAAATGCGACTAGAATGATTGAATTACACATCATTGAATCATGTATGATCAGTCGTATGAGGGAACTATCTAATAGTCTATCTCAATCACACTTCACCTTTAAAGGCCCTAGGACTATATATTCATTTGCATCTAGTGGATCTACAGTTGGATTTAGAGTTACTATTGGTAGTTTTTTTTTTTTTTTGAAATCAACCCAATATGGATGGTTGGATGGAAAGACACTTGTCTAAGTTAATCCCTTGCTTCTTATATTTATGCCTGGTAGCTTAGGGTTATCCCTGGTCTCTTACAATGGAGTTGTTTACCTGCAAGCCAAATTAGGGGAAGAGAAAGATATAATTCATGCTTATCCATGATAGCTCAGGGTTATCTCGTTTCTGTTTTATGTTACAACATAGTTGTTTCCCTACAATCCAAATTAGATGAAGATTGAGATATAGTTCGAGATATAGTTTGTGGTCAAATTCCAGTTTGAGAGCCACACATATAACCTAGATATAAATCCATATAGACAAAGCCAAAATCTAAGCCAAGATAACAACCAACTAATACTACCATAGCAAAGCTAACAATGCATCTCTTTATCTCATACAGAGGTTCCTTTATATTTATATTTCCATAACCAAGATAACAATGGAATTCAACAAAGTAGCGAGGTTCCTTTATATTGATATTTCCACCATGGAGAAGAAATCAAATTTCAAAGACACTCATCTCGAGGTGGAGGAGCTCCAAAAGCTAGATAGAATGGAGGGTTGGTCCTGCAACTATAATAGGAGGGTTGTAATCCTTTACCTCAACTATTTTGTCTAAAGTAGAAATAATTGATTGTGTCCAATTCATGGCATTTTATTATGTCTCTGAGCATATCTTGCTATCAAACAACTGCAACATTATTGTGGGTCCTTTGTATACACGCAATTTCTCCTACGAGACAGCCTTTTCTTTATGATATTAGCGGTAATTCAATATCAAAGATTTTTTGTTATGCAAGTAAATATTGGGAACTTTGTAGGGTTTTAACTTCCAGAAAATAAGATCAAATGATGAGGCTCTGATGGATTCGACTCTTCAATGCCCTCACAGAGGAAAGGGGTGGTTGGGGACTTCTTAAATATTAGTTAAGGTTGTGGGATATTGATATGAAAAAGTGTGATCTATGGATATTTATCTATAGGTAAAGGATCTTAAACTTGTGCTTAATCAACCAAGGCTAGAAACTCACTAGCTGGTTGGTTAAGGGTTGGCTAAGGATCTTGATAGTCTTATGATCTAATAATTATAATTATTATATTCATTTGTGAATTAGTCACTCCTTTGGAACTATATATCTATGGAGCGAAGGCAACACCCATGAGAGAGTTAGTTGAAATATAGCTCACAACGCCTATTGAAGTGGAAATCCATGAATCATTCACTTAAAACTTTATAATTTTATAAACTGGGACAACAAGAAACATTAATTCAATATTGTTATTGTAATTGTTGAAATAGACTAATTTATTATTTCCTACCTCGGTAGAGACTTCCTTTTCTATCCAAACCAAGGATGGACTTCCTTGCTAGCTCACTTTTCACTGGGTGCTAGAAATCTAGCTCACTAGGAGCTCGATGTTGATACATGGTGTTGGTCACCCTAGATGGGAAATTGTTTCCTGCTTTCTCCACTCATTTCTCCCTCCTACTTGGTAAGTATTTGACTCAAAAACCATTGTGAATCCTCAAAACAATATTCTTTGTAAAATCAAATAATTGGGAAGTGCCTTAAAATATCTTTCAAAGCTAAGAAAGACGATCTTTGCTTCTTATCTTGAAATGTTATGGTGAGAGAATGGCTTGATTGTCATTACAAGTAAATCTAATAGACTCATTCCTGCTCAGAGAAAACTTGAACCAAGGGAGGTAGGGGGTAGGTGCAACTCTCTTTCCTCTTGTACTTCAATTGTAGGTCCATGATTTCCAATGCTTTTCCAGTGAAAGATTTAGCCCACGAATGCCCAAACTCACTACACCGTCAATAAACTATGGTAAGGCATATGATGAAGGCAAAGACGATGACGCAGTGGGTTGGGGTGAAACATTGCAGAACTATAGCATTGCCTCTCTCCATACAACCAAGGTAATGAATAGATAGAAGGTGTAATTTAGATAGGGTATGAATAGATGTGCATGGATGAAAAGATATAGGGTGTAATAGGGAATTGTTGATGTGCGTAAGTGACACACCATCAACTGGAAGGTCAAATCTGAACGGATGTTTTCTAATTAACCCAAGTCGTTTGGTATGAACTGACCCAACAGGTTTAATGGCTCCATTAATCAACTAAGGTCCTAAAAATAATAAAAGAAATAAACTACTCTAAATTTATAACTTTAACAATCGACACACTAATTACAAATGTTTATCTAATAACGTTCATATACAATGATTATGAGCAAGTTTACAAGGTTTAAAATAAAATCTTGTGAAAGTGATTGTTTAATTAAGTTTCTGAACAAGATATGAACAATACTCTTTTGATGTTTTAAATATTTTAAAGAAACAAATACTAAGAAAATACAACTAAAACAATGACACAGAAACAATCAAAGCTAATTAATGCAATCATTGTCTCATTCATATATAAACAAATCTCAATAAAAGAAAACAATGCACCTACTAACCTCTCATTGATCATCAGTACTAAGCTAAATTCATCTCTCTGTATTTTTATGAGCTCCTCGTAACCTATGTCAAGTGTAAACCTATGAAAAATTAAAGCATAATACTTCATGAAGAAATTCAAGGAAGTGTTTCATATTTTGGAGCGAGTTTATAAGGACATAAAGACAAATAATTGTATATCTTGTGACCTTGAAATGTCCAATAAATGAAAATGAAAGAATTCCAATTTTGAGGAATGGTGTTACCAACTATCTAGCATGAGATGTAAACTCAAAATACTTAAATAGATGATCAGTCACAGATATAAACTAAACCAAAAGATAATGAACCATATAACTGAAAACATAACATGAAAAATTATATGTAGAACAGTCTAAAGCTAGTTCAATACAAATAAAGTATCATATTTAGAAATTATATGAGAAACAATATTAACATTGCACAATCTATAAAAGCACAAAATACAAAGAGTAAATTGTTTTCTAATATAGTTTCAACAAAATATGTTCATCATATGGTCCACGAAGAACTTTTGGGACAATAGACTTTTAAATATTGAAATAAATGATAGCAATGAACCATGTATTGATATAACAAACTAAAACTAATTTAAATCAATGCATAATCAATTATTCAAAGAATATGAAGATATTATAATGAAAATAAAATCATTTTACTCAGAGGACAAAATAAGCAACCTGAAATTTCATATTTTTCTTTGAAAATACCTGTCCATTCTCCCAAAGATTCCAACCATCTGTTACTCCATTTGAAAAGAAAAAAAGTTTAGAAAAGAAATAATATACAAAAGAGAAAGGATAAAAATCCTCCTCTAAATTTGTTGGATCTCTATGGCTCTGAGCTTTCTCATATATTTATACAATGAATGAACAGTCTCGGCACCAAAAATAATTTCTGCCACCTCAAATTTTCCTTGTAAAGAGACACAAATATCTCTCAAATCGTGCATTTGTTTGGGAAAATTCCCGCGGGTAAGCTAAATGGGTCCATTTTGCAGATGGTTTTTCAACCGTTTCTTAAGATTCCTCATGGTTTGACTACAATCAATCCCGCAAAATCATTTGTCTGTTCTTAAGGCTTTTCAAAATTTTATCTGTTGTTGCTCATAAATTTATTTGCAATAATCCAATATTGTTTTTGGATCAATCATCTTGAACGTATTTAGATAATAAAATCAGGCCATGATGAGATCCATATCAAATAACTGATAATAGAAACCCGTGAAACAAAAATAAACCTAAATTAATAACCTAAAAATTGTAAATAAAGCAAAATCTAGAACAATCAAATCAAAAATGAATTTAAACTAACTATAAGTTCTAAAAAAAACATTGTTTATATTTTCCTTTCAAATATGATCTTAAAATTATAGAATCTTCAAGTTGACGGAAATAAGAAAAATATTGATTTTGGGTTTTCACAAAATCAAACAAATTCAATAGATAGTTATTTTTTTATTATTATTTTTATTGAAAGTATTGAACCCATTATTCAAAATATTCAAAATTCCTAATGAGCAAAAGAATGAATACATAATCATAATTTAAACGAAAGTAAACAATTGATAAAAATTAACGTTTTTGTTTAAATTGAGATTTCTATGCTAGTTTCTAACATCTGACTTATACTCTTGTAATGCATGTCTCATACTATAATGAATGTATGTTTATCTCAAAGAAATCCAAGGTATAGAACTATTTGAAAAGGTTGATTCTATAGTTCATTATAATTATCAAGATTCTAATGGGGGGCTTTTAAATTTTGTAAAAAATTAGGGGGAGTTGTTGGGGCCCCACAGGAAGGATGCATGATAAAGAGTTGGAAGGATGTAGGATTAACCAATGTTGTAGAAAGGATGCAAGATTAACCGATGCTCTAGCTTCTTTGTGAGCAGATGTAGATCCAACATCTACTTCTTCAGAAACAAAGGTAGGATTAACCGCATTGAGCATTGGCAATGCAACAAAGGAAATATCAACTTTCTTGCCGAGAAGGATATGTTTGAGGGGATCTAAACAAGAGAGGCTCTAAATGTGTGATGAATATATAGCCACTACAAATACAGATCTAGGAGGTGAATGGATACACACTATGAATACCCCCTCACCATAATGCATACAGAGATCGATTTGTTTGATTTGTGAGTTCATTGTCATTGTCCTCGGAAAAATCATGTCATAAAGATATCAATGATCAATGAAATTTCTCAAATCCATCCAATTAATGAAGTTATAATAGATTGAAAACTAATGTTATGTAACATTGGAAAAAAACATTTTAAATTCAATATAAAGTTATAATAGACATCTATGTTATTAGCCAATAGTATGTTTGATAAAATCAATTTAAATATTATGAAAAATAATAAAAAAAATATTCTATGTACATGATTGGAAAGCATAAATATATGTATGCTCGAAATCTCAAGTAATCAATGGTCAACCCCTAATAGAATGTTATAGTATGTGAATTGCCTTCTCTAGGGACTAATAAGAAGCATCAATTGTTTTATGACATTAAAACTATTTTATCGTATTCATTTAAAGTAGTTCATAAGATTTCCATTTATATTTTATTATATGTAAATGTGATTTATAATAATTTAATTACTAAATTTATTAATTTATATTAAAAATTATATATTATTGTATATTTTTAATGAATAGATATATTTTTAAAATATTTATATAATAAAATAATTTTATAATATATCATAGTTGTAAGGGAACCGTTTCCAACATTTTCAACATTTATGAAATTTGTTATTTAAGTTTATGAAGCTTGGGAACTAGTAAGGAACCTCCTCAATTGGTTGTGAATTGTTTGGGGAACTTAAGAGCTTTTTGGGAACATCAACATAAAAAAAATAAGAGCTTGGAAACTAATTTCGAAAATAGAGAACTTTAAATTAAAATGTAAATATTTTTATTTCATTATTACAAATACATAATTTATTACAAATATTTTAGTTATATTTATTTAAAATATCATATAAAAGAAAGACTAAACTACACTCAGTTTTATTAATTAAAAAAATTTAATACTATTCACTTTATAGTTGTGGATATGAAAATTTTTCAATGCATGTGTGTTTTTCTTCAAGCCTAGACTAAACGTGAAAATAAAATATTATTTTGGCTAGTTTGTTGTTGCTATCAACCAACCATATCATTGATTTTTATTGTATTTCCAAATTACAAGAGTATCACTATTTAACTTTTTCCAATTAGAACAAGGATAACTCTTCAAACCTACAATGGTATTTGAAGTTTATATATGTAAAATTTAATTTTTAAAAGATGTTAAAACTTTACATATATATTTTCAATTTTGTTTATCATTTTCTAATCAAATCTTTATGGATGTTAAACTTTCAATATTGTGTTAAATATATTCATAATATTACTAGTACAAATTAAATTAGTAATTTCCATATTGTAGATGTTACCTGTAGGAACATAACAACATTGTATCTTACATTAATGTTGTCCTTCAATTTTATCATTATTTGGATATATTGTAATCTAAAATATTTTTTATTCTTTTAATATATATTATTGCTCCCAACTTCAAGTTTCCAAATTTGAAGAAAACTTCTACTTGTTCCCGATACGTCCCACTTTCTAGAAACTCATGCAACATAAAAATATTCAAATTTTAAACATATTCATATTTCACTAAATAAAGAAAATGTTGAATCATAAAATAAATTATATATTATTGTGTATTTTTAATGAATAGATATATTTTTGAAATATTTATATAATAAAACAATATCAAAATACACATATTTTAAATATATTATAATAATAATAATAATCTATTACAACACATGTTTTTAACCATTAAACCTACTAAATAAAGAAAATGTTGAATCATAAAAAAAACTCACCTATTATAATATAATTGCGCCATAAACTTCCCCCTATAGATGGGTTAATCAATCTTTAAATTAAAAATTTTAATCTCCAAAACGTTTTTATATTTATCTTTACTTTACTTTACTTGTTTTTATATTTACCTTTACTTTAATTTACTTAATATGATTAAAAAATTACAAAATGCTCACTAAATTGCCACCTTATAAAAATATAGCAAAGATAATTATAGTTACGGTTCTACCATTTCATTAGAATGGCAGGTGTAGAAGGTTTTGGTGTGATAGGGTTTCTTTACCACGTAAAAGTATATTTTAAGTTTCTTTACCACGTGCTGGTGGAATGTGCTGCTAGCGTTTCATATACACCTTACCACGTATTGGTGGCATGCGGGATGAGTTTTTTACAGAATGCAAGCACTCTCTCCTTAACCAGTAACGTTTCACATTGATCCATAAAGCTTACGATCCCGTCGGCCCTCCTGTGCTGCTGCAAAACCCGAAGAAATAAATGTACATTGTTCCAGTTTAGGTCTTTACTTTCATTATAGATTCAATTGTCAATTGATTTATGCTCTCTTCAATTGACAATGCCGCTAGTATTATTTAGCCTTGGTTTTTTTTTACTATCAAATATACTTCCCGCAGTCCAATTTCGCTCAGTAAACTACTGGTTTTTTTAACACTGCAGGTTGCGCGTTTGATTTTTCCCTGTATTACATGGATCTGTGATACCTCATGCACAAATAATTGGGGCAACCGGTAAGCCCTTTGATTATTGTTGAATTTAATTGAGATTTTGTACACCCTATATTCCAATTATTGGGGATTCTGGAAACCCTATATCCCTCTTAGCAAAACATGAAATAGTTCGGTTTCATGATAAGGAGTTGTTATTGTTAGTTATGATATACAAGTATCTCTTCATCTGTTTCTATATCCCTTTTAGCAAACCATGAAATAGTTCTTCAGAATAAGGAGTTGTTATATTATGATATACAAGTATCTCTTTATCTGTGTTCATTTTTATAATAAAGTTGGCTTTAACGGTGCAGGTTTGCATCGAGCCGACACCTCTTAAGAGTTTGATAAATCAAATATGAAAGTTCAAGGAGTATCCATTTTTATAGTAAAGTTGGCTTTAATGGTGCAAGTTTTCGAGCCGACTCCTCGTAAGAGTTTGATAATTCAAATATGAACGTTCAAGGAGTATCCAGATCCAGTGACAAAGAAGTGGAATTAGACGTCATCATGCTGAAAGGTGAAGGCGGGGGAGCTGATTTAACAAGGTTTCTTATATGCTTTCATTGTTTTCACATTAGGGTTAGGGTTGTCACTATTTTGGCCTTTGTTTTTTCACACTTTTGGCTGGTTAGGGTTGTTATGGTTTTAGAGTTAAGATTATTATTGTTTTGAAAGCCCATTTTAGTGAAAACCGTGTATCCATTGCTATCCATTCATGTAACCAGTTGTAACCAATCGTAGTCAATCATTTTAAGAAAGAACTCCATTTCCATTTAAAAAATTTGCAAAATTTGTTCTATTAGTAGATGGATTAGGTATGTTTAGTTATATCCCACTGTAATTTGAATCTAGAGTTATACAAATTTGTGAACTGTTAATAACGTCAATGGTGTTCATATAACAAATTTATTTAAAACCTAGATTAACATAATGCAATATTTAAAACGTTCATTTACATCATACAATACATAACAATGTAATTTTTTTTGTTTTGAAAGTGATTAACTTATTATTTAAAGTATAGATTAACATAATGCAATATTTAAAGCATTGCTTAATATAATGCAATATTTAAAACATAAATTAACATAATGCAATATTTAAAGCATTACTTAACATAATGCAATATATAACAATGTAATTTTATTTTAATCTTTTTGTGTAACAAATATAAATTATGATAGCAAACATATTATTCTAACTATAGCAAATATGTTACTCTAACTAGACAACCAGATTCTTCAAACAATTCTTTAAGAATACTGTCATTCCCATTAAATACTGTCATTCCCTATAGGCGTTCA
This sequence comes from Picea mariana, assembly GCA_032191745.1. Classification (NCBI taxonomy): domain Eukaryota; kingdom Viridiplantae; phylum Streptophyta; class Pinopsida; order Pinales; family Pinaceae; genus Picea; species Picea mariana. The sequence goes on from JASDQU010245078.1 coordinate 10,779, forward strand.
TCAGCCACAGAAACAAATCTTTAAAAATATTGTCATTCCCTATCGGTGTTCATCAGGCACAAGTTCTGTGGATGTGCTAGTATAACTAACTTGAGAAGCACCAAACGTTATTTCACTAAAGCCCTCCAATTCAAAAACAAATTATTTATAAGCGATCAACATCGCTAAATAGCATCTAAATTATGAAAAGCTACAGTCACATATTTTTACTGAAGCCCTGAGCT
>JASDQU010245078.1:11566-23278 GCA_032191745.1 Picea mariana
CCTCCACCACCTCCGCCACTTTTTATTCCACTTCCACCCTAACTGAAGTTGGATGCACATGTAGTACAAACTAGAGGAGGATGCATAGGGGGGGGGGGATAGGAAACCAAGAGGTGTTTGAGAAATAATATGGCTGAAGGGGAGTTGGAAAGGACAATGACCACCAAATAAAACGAACAAATGTTTCAATTGTTGGAAGCCACTATGCAATCTATATTTTAATCTCTTACTTACAAGGAAGTACGATTCTTGAAGAATTTATTTCAGGCCAGTTGCTCATGGGTGTCCCTAACCATGGTTTAATAACTAGAACCTTGGGGCAGAAATGATACCTTTAGTGATGTGATGCCGCAACCTCAAAAAGGAACTAGATCTGCTCTATATCCAAAGGCTAAGGTAGCTAGGGGAAGTTGTGAGGGTGGATAATTCCCTTCCCTCCTAAGTAGTCACGAGGTCACATACATCATGGGGGGCATGAAGCATTCCAAAGAGAAATGTTCCCCCCTTGATGGGGGATATAGAAAGAAAGAAATATAGTGATACAACACAACAACCTGAAACCATGGCAACAAGGAAATCCCAGCATGAAGCGGTTGTATTGTTTCTAGCATAGTTGGTTAGATGGAAAGGATTTACAGAAGACCTTGAGCTCTCAGTCATAAGAAAATTATTCAATTGGAATCATAAAAGGGGAAGTAATATCGATGTTATAACTTAAATTAATTAGTTTTTTTATATGTTTAAAGTCTTAAGAAAAAAGGCATATCATGCATGTGACCATGTGCCCATTGCGTGGAAACCTAAATGTTACTACGTTCCCATTGAATGTACTATATGTCATATACATTAAACCACTTTCCCATTTTGTTGAAACTTATTTCCGATGAGGGAAATATTTGGAAATATCTTATTTTTTTATATTTTTTTTCTGACAATGACTTTGGTCGATTCGTGATAGGAAGTGAGAAGACATTAAAAATGGACAGAATTGCTATGTGCATATGCGACTAGAATGATTGACTTACACATCATTAAATCATGTATGATCAGTCATATGAGGGAACTAGCTAATAGTCTATCTCAATCACACTTCACCTTTAAAGGCCCTAGGACTATATATTCATTTGCATCTAGTGGATCTACAGTTGGATTTAGAGTTACTATTGGTAGGCTTTTTTTTTTTTAAATCACCCCAATATGGATGGCTGGATGGAAAGACGCTTGTTTAAGTTAATCCCTTGCTTTTTCTAGTTATCCCTAGTAGCTCAGGGTTATCCCCGGTCTCTTACAATGGAGTTGTTTACCTGCAAGCCAAATTAGGGGAAGAAAAAGATATAATTCATGCTTATCCATGATAGCTCAGGGTTAGCCCCTTTCTGTTTTCTGTTTCAACAGAGTTGTTTCCCTGCAAGCCAAATTAGATGAAGATTGAGATATAGTTCGAGATATAGTTTGTGGTCAAATTCCAGTTTGAGAGCCATACAGATAACCTAGATATAAATCCATATAGACAAAGCCAAAATCTAAGACAAGATAACAACCAACTAATACTATCATAGCCAAGCTAACAATGCATTTATTTATCTCATACAGAGGTTCCTTTATATTTATATTTCCATAACCAAGCTAACAATGGCATTCAACAAAGTAGCGAGGTTCCTTTATATTGATATTTCCACCATGGAGAAGAAATTGAATTTCAAAGACACTCATCTCGAGGTGGAGGAGCTCCAAAAGCTAGATAGAAGGGAGGGTTGGTCCTGAAACTATAATAGGAGGGTCGTAATCCTTTACCTCAACTATTTTGTCTAAAGTAGAAATAATTGATTATGTCCAATTCATGGCNGTTAGCCCCTTTCTGTTTTCTGTTTTCTGTTTCAACAGAGTTGTTTCCCTGCAAGCCAAATTAGATGAAGATTGAGATATAGTTCGAGATATAGTTTGTGGTCAAATTCCAGTTTGAGAGCCATACTGATAACCTAGATATAAATTCATATAGACAAAGCCAAAATCTAAGACAAGATAACAACCAACTAATACTACCATAGCCAAGCTAACAATGCATTTATTTATCTCATACAGAGGTTCCTTTATATTTATATTTCCATAACCAAGCTAACAATGGCATTCAACAAAGTAGTGAGGTTCCTTTATATTTATATTTCCACCATGGAGAAGAAATTGAATTTCAAAGACACTCATATCGAGGTGAAGGAGCTCCAAAAGCTAGATAGAAGGGAGGGTTGGTCCTACAACTATAATAGGAGGGTCGTAATCCTTTACCTCAACTATTTTGTCTAAAGTAGAAATAATTGATTATGTCCAATTCATGGCATTTTATTATGTTTCTGAGCATATATTGCTATCAAACAACTACAACATTATTGTGGGTCCTCTGTATACAAGCAATTTCTCCTACGAGAGATCCTTTTCTTTATTATAGTAGCGGTAATTCAAAATCAAAGATTTTTTGTTATGCAAGTAAACATTGGGAACTTTGTAGAGTTTTAACTTCGACAAAATAAGATGAAAGGATGAGGCCCGGATGGATTCGACTCTTCAATGCCCTCGCAGAGGAAAGGGGTGGTTGGGGACTTCTTAAATATTAGTTAAGGTTGTGGGATCTTGATATGAAAAAGTGTGATGTATGGATATTTATCTGTACGTAAAGGATATTAAATTTGTGCTTAATCAATCGAGGCTACAAACTCTCTAGCTGGTTGGCTAAGGGTTGGCTAAGGATCTTGATATTCTTATGATCTACTAATTATAATTATTATATTCACTTGTGAATTAGTCACTCATTTGGCACTATATATCTATGGAGCGAAGGCAACACCCATGAGAGAGTTAGTTTAAATATATCCCACAACGCCTATTGAAGTGGAAATTCATGAATCATTCACTTAAAACTTTATAATTGTATAAACTGGGACAACAGGAAACATGAATTCAATATTGTTATTGTAATTGTTGAAATAGACTAATTTATTCTTTTCTACCTCGGTAGAGACTTTCTTTTCTATCCAAACCAAGGATGGACTTCCTTTCTAGCTCACTTCTCACTGGGTGCTAGAAATCTAGCTCACTAGGAGCTCGATGATGATACATGGTGTTGGTCACCCTAGATGGGAAATTGTTTCCTACTTTCTCCACTCATTTCTCCCTCCTACTTGGTAAGTATTTGACTCAAAAACCACTATGAATCCTCAAACAATTATTATTTCTAAAATCAAATAATTGGGAAGTGCCTTAAAATATCTTTCAAAGCTAAGAAAGACTATCTTTGCTTCTTATCTTGAAATGTTATGCTAAGAGCATGGCTTGATTGCCATTACAAGCAAATCTGATAGACTCATTCCTTCTCAGAGAAAACTTGAACCAAGGGAGGTAGGGGGTAGGTGCAACTCTCTTTCCTCTTGTACTTCAATTGTAGGTCCATGATTTCCAATGCTTTTCCAGTGAAAGCTTTAGCCCACGAATACCCAAACTCACTACACCATCAATAAACTATGGTAAGGCACATGATGAAGGCAAAGATGATGAGGCAGTGGGTTGGTGTGAAACATTGTAAAACTATAGCATTGCCTCTCTCCACACAACCAAGGTAATGAATAGATAGAGGGTGTAATTTAGATAGGGTATGAATATATGTGCATGGATGAAAATATATAGGGTGTAATAGGGAAGTGTTGACGGGCGTAAGTGAGACACCGTCAACTGGAAGGTCAAATCCGAACCCAGGTTTTCTAATTAAGCCAAGTCATTTGGTATGAACTGACTCGACAGGTTTAATGGTTCCATTAGCCAACTAAGGTCCTAAAAATAATAAAAGAAATAAAATACTCTAAATTTATAACTTTAACAATCGACACACTAATTACAAATGTTTATCTAATAACGTTCATATACAATGATTATGAGCAAGTTTACAAGGTTTAAAATAAAACCTTGTGAAAGTGATTGTTTAATTAAGTTTCTGAACAAGATATGAACAATACTCTTTTGATGTTTTAAATATTTTAAAGAAACAAATACTAAGAAAATACAATTGAAACAATGACACAGAAACAATCAAAGCTAATTAATGCAATCATTGTCTCATTCATATATAAACAAATCTCAATAAAAGAAAGCAATGCACCTACTAACCTCTCATTGATCATCAGTACTAAGCTAAATTCATCTCTCTGTATTTTTATGAGCTCCTCTTAACCTGTGTCAAGTGTAAACCTATGAAAAAATAAAGTATAATAATTCATGAAGAAATTCAAGGAAGTGTTTCATATTCTGGAGCGAGTTTATAAGGACATAAAGACAAATAATTGTATATCGTGTGACCTTGAAATGTCCAATAAATGAAAATGAAAGAATTCCAATTTTGAGGAATGGTGTTACCGGCTATCTAGCATGAGATGTAAACTCAAAATACTTAAATAGATGACGAGTCACATATATAAACTAAACCAAAAGAAAATGAACCATATAAATGAAAACATAACATGAAAAATTATATGTAGAACAGTCTAAAGCTAGCTTAATACAAATAAAGTATCATATTTAGAAATTATATGAGAAACAATATTAACATTGCACAGTCTACAAAAGCACAAAATCCAAAGAGTAAATTGTTTTCTCATATAGTTTCAACAAAATATGTTCATCATATGCTCCACGAAGAACTTTTGGGATAATAAACTCTTAAATATTGAAATAAACGATAGCAATGAACCATGTATTGATTTAACAAACTAAAGATAATTTAAATCAATGAATAATCAATTATTCAAAGAATATGAAGATATTATAATGAAAATAAAATCATTTTACTGAGAGGACAAAAGCCATTAAGAAACCTAGAATTTCATATTTTTCTTTGAAAATACTTCTCCATTCGCCCAAAGATTCCAACCATTTGTTACTCCATTTGAAAAGAAAAAAAGTTTAGAAAATAAATAATATACAAAAGAGAAAGGATAAAAATCCTCCTCTAAATTTGTTGGATCTCTATGGCTCCAAACTTTCTCATATATTTATACAATGAATGAATGAACAGTCTGGGCATCACTAATAATTTTTGCCACCTCAAATTTTCCTGGTAAAGAGACACAAATATCTCTCAAATCGTGCATTTGTGTGGGAAAATTCCCGCGGGTAAGCTAAATGGGTCCATTTTGGAGATGATTTTTCAACTGTTTCTTCAGATTCCTCACGGTTTGGCTGCAATCAGTCTCGCACAATCGTCTGTCTGTTCTTGACGCTTTTGCAACAATCAAATATTGTTTTTGGATCAATCATCTTGAACGTATTTAGATAATCAAATCAGGCCATGATGAGATCCATACCAAATAACTGATAATAGAAACCCGTGAAACAAAAATAAACCTAAATTAATAACCTTAAAATTGTGAATAAACCAAAATCTAGAACAATCAAATCAAAAATGAATTTAAACTAACTATAAGTTCTAAAAAAAACATTGTTTATATTTCCCTTTCAAATATGATCTTAAAATTATACAATCTTCAAGTTGATGGAAATGAGAAAAATATTAATTTTGGGTTTTCACAAAATCAAACAAATTCAATAGATAGTTCTTTTATTATTATTATTATTATTATTAAAAAAATAATTTAATTAATTAATCTCACCAAATGATTTTGTGAAAATGAGAAACCAACCAAGATATTATTTAATGAAGTATTGAACTCATTATTCAAAATAGTCAAAATTGCTAATGAGCAAAAAAATGAATACATAATCATAATTTAAACAAAAGTAAACAATTGATAAAAATTAACGTTTTTGTTTAAATTGAGATTTCTATGCTAGTTTATAACTTTTGACATATACTCTTGTAATGAATGTTTCATATTATAGTGAGTGTATTAAGTTTGTCTCAAAGCAATTCAAGGTATGGAACTATTTGAAAAGGTTGATTCTGTAGTTCATTATAATTATCATGATTCTAATGGGAGGCTTTTAAATTTTGTAAAAAATTAGGGGGAGTTGTTGGGGCCCCACAGGAAGGATGCATGATAAAGAGTTGGAAGGATGTATGATTAACCGATGTTGTAGCAAGGATGCAAGATTAACAGATGCTCTAGCTTCTTTTTGTGAGCAGATGTAGATCCAACATCTACTTCTTTAGAAACAAAGGTAGGATTAACCGCATTGAGCATTGGCAATGCAACAAAGGAAATATCAACTTTCTTACCCAGAAGGATATGTTTGAGGGGATCTAAACAAGAGAGGCTCTAAATGGGTGATGAATAGATAGCCACTACGAATACATAGCTAGAAGGTGAATGGATACAAACTATGAATACCCTCTCACCATAATGAATACAGAGATCGATTTGGTTGATTTGTGAGTTCATTGTCATTGTCCTTGGAAAAATCATGTCAGAAAGATATCAATGATCAATGAAATTTCTTAAATGATCCAATTAATGAAGTTATAATAGATTGAAAACTAATGTTATGTAACATCTGAAAAAAACAATTTAAATTCAATATGAAATTATAATAGACATCTATGTTATTAGTCAATAGTATGTTTGATAAAATCAATTTAAATATTATGAAAAATAATAATAATAAATATTCTATGTACATGATTGGAAAGCATAAATATATGTATGTTCGAAATCTCAAGTAATCAATGGTCAACCGCTAATAGAATGTTATAGTCCGTGAATTGCCTTCTCTAGGGACTAATGAGAAGCATCAATTCGTTTATGACATTAAAACTATTTTATTGTTTTCATTTAAAGTAGTTCATACGATTTCCATTTATATTTTATTATATGTAGATGTGATTTATAATAATTTAATTAATAAATTTATCAATTTATATTAAAAAGTATATATTATTGTGTATTTTTAATGAATAGATATATTTTTGAAATATTTATATAATAAAACAATTTCATAATATATCATAGTTGCAAGGGAAGAGTTTTCAATATTTTCAACATTTTTGAAATTGTTCCTTAAGTTTAGGGAGCTTGGGAACTAGTAGGGAACCTCCCCAATTGGTTGCTAACTGTTTGAGGAACTTAAGAGCTTTTTGGGAACTTCAACATAAAAAAAATAGGGTCAATATCAAAAAATTAGGAGCTTGGGAACTAATTTGGGAAATAGACAACTTTAAATTAAAATGTAAATATTTTTATTTCATTATTACAAATACATAATTTATTACAAATATTTTAGTTATATTTATTTAAAATATCATATAAAAGAAAGAATAAACTACACTCAGTTCCTTCAAGCCTAGACTAAACATGAAAATAGAATATCATTTTCTCCAGTTTGTTGTTGCTATCAACAACAAACAAACTAAAATAATAATAACTAGTGTGTTGTTGTATTTCCAAATTACAAGAGTATCACTATTTAACTTTTTCCAATTAGAACAAGAATAACTCTTGAAACCTACAATGATATTTGAAGTTTATATATGTAAAATTTAATTTTTAAAAGATGTTAAAACTTTACATATGTATTTTCAATTTTGTTTCTCATTTTCTAATTAAATCTTCATGGATGTTAAACTTTCAATATTGTGTTAAATATATTCATAATATTAAGAGTATAAATTAAATTAGTAATTTCCATATTGTAGATGTTACTTGTTGTAGTAGGAACATAACAACATTGTGTCTTACATTAACATTGTCTTTCAATTTTATCATTATCTGGATATATTGTAATTTAAAATATTTTTTATTCTTTTAATATATATTATTGCTCCCAACTTCAAGTTTACTGTAAATATGAAGAAAACTTCTACTTGTTCTCGATAAGTCCCACTTTCTAGAAACTCATGCAACATAACAATATACAAATTTTACATATTCATATTTCACTAAATAAAGAAAATGTTGAATCATAAAATAAATTATATATTATTGTGTATTTTTAATGAATAGATATATTTTTAAAATATCTATATAATAAAACAATATCAAAATACACATATTTTAAATATATTATGATAATATTAATAATAATCTATTACAACACATGTTTTTAACCATTAAACCCACTAAATAAAGAAAATGTTGAATCATAAAAAAAACTCACCTATTATAATATAACTAGCACAGCCACATAATTGTGGCTGTGGCTGATAAACGCCGAAAGGCATATTTCATTTGCAAACAAACATTAGGCTTATTTTGTTTACAAACAAATTTTAATTATCATATTAAAATTATAAACAAACCATAATTTTAACAAAAACCCTAATTAAAGTTTTAAAATGAAATAGTATACTGTTGCTTTTACATAACTTTAATTATCATATTAAAATTATAAACAAACCATAATTTTAACAAAAACCCAAATTAAAGTTTTAAAATGAAATAGTATACTGTTGCTTTTACATAACTTCTAAACGCTTGCTTTTACATAACTTCTATTACGACTTAGAGCTCCAATGTATTATACGGTTTCTGTAGGATTGGGTGTCGGTCACCATTGTTGGCAAGCGAACAGCAAGCCAAAGAAGAATCCAACAGAGAATAATTTCATAGTGTTTCCCTGAATCATGATGAATGAATGAAAATTACTTCAAAAGACTGCAACCACCATTCATCAGACCGCAACTCTTCCAAAATATAAACCTGTCTTCCATGTATCAAAAGAGGCGATGCCTACAACACGAGTTACAGTTTCCATACGCACATAAGTATTAAAACACTCGAATTACAGTTTTCATACGCACATAAGTATTCTCTATATCAAAAGAGGCGATGCCTACAACACTCGACTTACAGTTTCCATACACGCATAAGTATTGTCTGTGACTGGTTAGTCAAGAGAATTAGTATTTCGTTGCTCCAGTTGTTTTAGCTCTGCCCGCTTTCTATATCACACGGCAGTTAGCAATTAATGAGCAATTAGAACCACTAACCTGTTAAGGTGACATGATCTAACCCGTCACAATGTCAAGATCTGAAGGAGAAAAAAATGAAAATAATTATCAGAAAGGATTAACTTAGGTTTCAATGGCACTAAATCCCGTAAAGCAAACGAAAGATGAACAGGCACATAAATGGTCCGCTCTTTCCTTCCATAATCTTCAAGTAAGAAGCACAAATAATCAATGCCATTTAATTAAAAAAAAATGGTTCACATCCCTCACATCCCAGCAGTACGTGGCCACCGTTCACATCTCAGCGTTGCAATTCATTTGAGGTAGTGTTTATTAATCATTTAAACGTGGTAATAAAATTTTGTATAGATATTAAAGATGGTTAATCATCTTAACTAATGATGGTTAATCATCTTAACGTGGCAATCATATGGACTTACAGTAATTTCTTAATATGATTAGGTAAATGTGAAAAAGTAAACATGTTAACGCATGCATTTATAAATGCAAGGAAGTTATAGACAGTAAATCCCATTCATTGATTTGGGAGGACGACTAAGAATATGCCAGCATCTTCAATTGCTGACCATAAGATTAAAATTTAAAGTTAAAAGATAATTAAATGTGCCCATTGTCAATAGATATACACCTTTCGGCGTAATTACGCTGATAGATTTCTCCCTATCAAAATAGATGGGTTAATCAATCTTTAAATTAAAATTTTTAATCTTAAGAACGTTTTTATATTTACCTTTACTTAATATGATTAAAAAATTACATAATGCTCACTAAATTGCCATTGGTGACATGCAGGATGAGTTATTTACAGAATGCAAGCACTCTCTCCTTAACCAGTAACGTTTCACGTTGATCGATAAAGCTTACGATCCCGTCGGCCCTCCTGTGCTGCTGCAAAACCCGAAGAAATAAATGTACATTGTTCCAGTTTAGGTCTTTATTTTCATTATAGATTCAATTGTCAATTGATTTATGCTCTCTTCAATTGACAATACCGCTAGCATTATTTAGCCTTTGTTTTTTTTTACTATCAAATATACTTACCGCAGTCCAATTTCGCTCAGTAAACTTCTGGTTTTTTTAACACTGCAGGTTGCGCGTTTGATTTTTCCCTGTATCATATGGATCTGTGATACCTCATGCACAAATAATTGGGGCAACCGGTAAGCCCTTTGATTGTTGTTGAATTTAATTGAGATTTTGTACACCCTATACCCCAATTATTGGGGATTCTGGAAACCCTATATCCCTCTTAGCAAAACATGAAATAGTTCGGTTTCATAATAAGGAGTTGTTATTGTTAGTTATGATATACAAGTATCTCTTCATCTGTTTCTATATCCCTTTTAGCAAACCATGAAATAGCAGAATAAGGAGTTGTTATATTATGATATACAAGTATCTCTTTATCTGTTTTGTTTTCATTTTTATAGTAAAGTTGGCTTTAACGGTGCAGGTTTGCATCGAGCTGACACCTCTTAAGAGTTTGATAAATCAAATATGAAAGTTCAAGGAGTATCCATTTTTATAGTAAAGTTGGCTTTAATGGTGTAAGTTTTCGAGCCGACTCCTCGTAAGAGTTTGATAATTCAAATATGAACGTTCAAGGAGTATCCAGATCCAGTGACAAAGAAGTGGAATTAGACGTCATCATGCTGAAAGGTGAAGGCGGGGGAGCTGATTTAACAAGGTTTCTTATATGTTTTCATTGTTTTCACATTAGGGTTAGGGTTGTCACTATTTTGGCCTTTGTTTTTTCACACTTTTGGCTTTATGGTTAGGGTTGTTATGGTTTTAGAGTTAAGATTATTATTGTTTTGAGAAGCCATTTTAGTGAAAACCGTGTATCCATTGCTATCCATTTTTTCATTGTTTTCACATTAGGGTTAGGGTTGTCACTATTTTGGTCTTTGTTTTTTTACACTTTTGGCTTTATGGTTATGGTTTTAGACTTAAGATTATTATTGTTTTGAGAGCCCATTTTAGTGAATCTAGAGTTATACAAATTTGTGAACTGTTAATAATGTCAATGGCGTTCATATAACAAATTTATTTAAAACATAGATTAACATAATGCAATATTTAAAACGTTCATTTACATCATATAATACATAACAATGCAAATTTTTTTGTTTTGAAAGTGATTAACCCATTATTTAAAGTATAGATTAACATAATGCAATATTTAAAACATTGCTTAATATAATGCAATATTTAAAACATAAATTAACATAATGCAATATTTAAAGCATTGCTTAACATAATGCAATATATAACAATGTAATTTTATTTTAATTTTTTTGTGCAACAAATATAAATTATGATAGCAAACATGTTATTCTAACTAGACAACCAGATTCTTCAAACAAATCTTTAAGAATACTGTCATTCCCGATAGGCCTTCATCAGCCACATAAACAAATCTTTAAAAATATTGTCATTCCCTATCGGAGTTCATTAGCCACAGAACTTGTGGATGTGCTAGTATAACTAACTTGAGAAGCACCAAACGTTATTTCACTAAAGCCCTCCAATTCAAAAATTATTTATAAGCGATCAACATAGCTAAATAGCATCTAAATTATGAAAAGCTACAGTCACATATTTTTACTGAAGCCCTGAGCTTGCCATGTCTCTCGACCTTTAACGTCAATGTCAGAACGCCGTGAGTTTTGTCTCTGGTGGCGAAATTAAACAAGTATCGAGGAATTCATCCACGGTGGTGTACTTGTGATCTTGATAGAGTTGAGAAGCCTCCAAATCTTCGTATCCCAAATCGAAATTTGTCTGATCGCCTTTAACGAAAATGT
>JASDQU010245078.1:41755-68733 GCA_032191745.1 Picea mariana
TGGAGCATTTTGTAGTAGCTCTATTGTCTATCTTATTGGCCATCTGTTGATCATTCCAGATCGACATCTTCATTGTAGCAGGTTTCTCTATTTCATGAATAAACGCAGTTTTGAGATGTTTTTTCTTGTCTATCATATTGCGTATGGTTGAGGTATGTTATTCTTGTATCTTCTTGTTATTTGTTGCAACACACATATAAACACATCAGTAAAACCCTAAACTTAACAGTAAGCAAAGTGTTTGACAAAATACCACAACTAGAAAAAAATTATAAAGACACCCAAAATCGTGATGATCTTGGCATAATGGCTTGGGATCATTACAGTGGTATTAGATCTTAGACTCTTGCCAGCATAAGGGATCTTCCATAAGGAAATATGGGGTCTATAGATTTTCTTAGAGAAGGGGCAAGTTTTGAAAGGGAATATGATGCACTTTGTGAGAGTCTTGGGCTTCTAATAACACTCCAAAAGTTTATATCCATGAAAAATCCTAGTTGGAGCCAAGATGAGGTGACATATTGGACCAGCATAGTAGAGGGAAATAGAGCTAGAGCAACTAGATGGAAGGAAGCACAGAGAAACCCCACACCCATTACGAGCATACAGCTTTTCTACAGTTGCAAGGTGCCTTGGGAACTAGATCATAGGTGTAGGCATAAGGGTAAGAAGCATATCATTGAGGTGCATTATGACAATGATGATGAGGATTTGAAGCATTCCGATGATGATGGTGACTCTTGCAAAGAGGCTAGTGATAGTGACTCTTGCACAGAGGCTGATGATTCTAGCACGCCTGAGGAGGAGGATGGCCCTTGTATAGTGGATAGACAGTCGGGAGGACCAGATGATAGTACCAGTACTTCAACAGACATATCACATGGTTTTGATGATCTTACGCCCTAATAGAGTGATGACACTAATGAGGAATCACACGTGTTATCACCTACAGATGACCAACCTCCTATGGTGGTCGTGACACATTTGTCGTCTTTTCAGACATCCATGATAGCCACGTCACAAGAGGATTCTAGTGGCATGTTAGATATGATGGAGGAGCCTTGTGTGAGGGGCAAACACCATGGATGCATGGATCCATAGATCCAGGAGGATACACAGGACATGCAGGTAGTTGATCCTACACTTACATATCAACATGAGAAGATTGAGTCACATCTTTTAGAGACTCCATTAGTTGAGAAGATTGTGGAGACTAATAGGGTGATGGAGAACTTAATTCCAGGATCAACCTGCATTGATGAGGATGCACTCTTTAGCAGTCAGGATGACCATAGCACTTGTCTGGATACATCTACATGGGATCCAGACACATATGATAGTAACAGGGTGAGTGCATAGGAGGATACGACTGCTCATACAGGATACAATGTGATGTGGAGGGAGATAGCACCTACTGATGGGGTGCAGTGGAAGACAGAAGGACCCAACAACACAATAGACAATGGGTAGTTCAACATGTTATCTTATTCAAAGAGTGTTTTGGGGGACTCCAGAGTTGATACTAGCAGGAGTGACAGTAGCGGTGAGGGATATGAGGTGGAACCTCAACATAACCATGATCAAGAGCCACACCACTTAGCAACATAGCTCAGAGTTAGTGAGGCTATGATCATGGTAGCCACCAGGCACAGTGATGACATGCATGCATTGATGGCAGATTTTTGTTGGAGAGAATCAGTGGCACATGGTAGTTCAGATGAGGGAATTACCATGTATGATTTTCATACTCTCAGGGAGAGAGTATCTGTGATGAGGATTGACTACCAACAGTTGTTTACTGACAGGGACTACCTATTGAGGATTGGTCAGATGTATCATGAGGCTCTGAGGGAGCAGGAGTTGGAGATGGACCGACTAACTCAGGAGTTGGAGAACACTTGAGAATTCTTGAGAGGAACACAGACAACCCTTCAATAATCAGAGTCTAGATCAGACGAGTCGCTTGAGGAGATTTGTCAGAGACCTGCTTCATCTGTCTTAGTGGACATTCAGATGTATCAATCAGTCACATTGATAGAGTATGTTGGTGATCTAGCAGAGGAGCACCAGTTGATGGAGAACACTTCCATTTGTGTTCTGAGAGTAGTTGACCTCCATGTAGAGGTTGATCCAGCAGTATGCCCAGGATCTATGATGCATCATGAGTCTATGGGAGATGACATGAGTATGTCGGAGCATATGGTGATGAGTGATAGCTCATAGGTACATGTCTAGATGCATGGTGGGATTGAGAGGGGTGTACTACCTTGTAGAGAGGAGACACACTTAGGGGAGCATGCATATGCCACTCCTTTGCAACATCATATGGTTATGATATCTCACCTTCACCATTTCATTATTTGCATGGGTGATGGGAGATGAATATTGGTATGCCAACAGTCCGAGGAGTTACTTTTGGTTGTACCTATTGGTTGGGAGTTTGTGATTGCTATAGGTGAGCAGTTATCAGGGTTATAGTTAGACATGCTCTTGGTCAAGTCCCTGGGATTCACCGAGGCAGGTGGTATTTTTCATCCCTACAGCCAGCTACAAACGTCTATGTTAGCTTTTCTCGATACTTTTATCATGGAAAACAACATGAGGTGAGATAGGCACTCGCAAATGCATGGGAAGTGCCTAGGTTGAGGCCACCTGACATGAGTATCTTTATGGCATCCAACCAGATAAAGATGGATCATCATTGGCAACCAGTTGAGACTTAGTGTGTCATAGAGAGAATCATGGGCTAGGTCATAGTAGATGAGCACATAGGGCTTCTGACAGTGATCAGTCTCACACATGAACAGTTAGAGGAGATTGGAAGTGATAAACTTCCAAGTTTTCCATGGGACCCGGGAGTCCATTTTGTTAGCAGGTTGTTCATGTTGACCCAAGTTATGCCAGGGAGCTGCACATTCCACCTTGGTTTCATTTGGAGTTGGCCTGCAGGTACTTGTCCTATGGGGTGAGACCTTTTCTTTTGCTTGATCATCATGATAGGGCATGGAGATGTTTGGACAGGTACATTTTCTACAGAGGTGTCTTCACTGATATAGTTTTTGGACAATAGGTCCAATGGTCATAGGTATTTCAGCAGGAGGAATTAGGAGAGGAGGATTCAAAATGCATGTAGGAGGAAAATAATCATGGTCAGAGTAGTACAGGGCCAGCAGGGTGATCTTTGACATAGTTTAGCATGGGACCCAAGGATTGCAGGACTGGTAATTTCACCAACTGACAAGGGAGAGTGGACCATTGCAGGGGAAAGTTATTCTAAATTTCCATTGAGCTTCAATGTTCAGAGGAGTGCATCGCTTCCGAGTGTCTCGCGGAGGTATGACAGCACCACGTTCAAGCATCAACATGAGAAACTAATGGAGGCCATATGGATCTTGGAAGAGGCTTGGAGGATGGATTCATTCCGAGATGAAGCCATGTGTCTTATGTAGGAGACCCTCAGAGTTTATGTATTTTAGGGTTATGCTTCCGAGAGGCTAGCAGTCCATGACTTGATATGGGATCCAAGGAGTAGAGTGCATGAGTATTCATCTTCGGATGGGATCTACTGTGTATCCCACGGGTGGACATGGGATCTTGGTATTTTATTTTAGGGGATTCGGTTATTTCTTGAGGACAAGAAATTTTCTAGCAGGGAGGACTGTAATGTCCCCACCTTGGGACATCATCACATTGGAGAGGTTTATGATGAGCAAAGTAGCCAAATGGATGTTATAGCGAGTACAGGGGTTATTGTGAGGCATCGTGGGGTCAATCTTGCATTTCTCATCATATTCCATCATTATGAGCCATTCCACAAAGGTTGGCTTTGGTTCCATTGCATTCCAACGATTTTCGTGATTTTGACTATTTTGAGCTATAAGCTAATTGAATTCATTGAAGAGGTCTTTTTGGGCACATTTCTTGGAGGAACCTCTTAGTGTAATAGCTCATTGGAATCCAGAGAAGCAAGACTACACGATGGGATGGCGAGAAGTGACTTTCAATGGCCAGGGAAGCCATAAGGAGAGATAAGGTGTTTTTTAGAGATAAAAAGGTTAATTAATTAATTAAAATAATTTAATTAACTAATTAAATATTAATAAAATTAAAGTCACTTTGGAGCGACAAGGAGAGAAAAAAGTATAAAGGAAAGAGAAGGGCCTCTTCTAATTCACTCATGTATGATCATATTTTCATATCTGGCTTCTAGCTAGTAAGCCCAATATTCAGGGTTTTGAGGGTTTTGACTTAAAAAACCCTAGAGGACGATTCAATGGTGAAATATTCCACCTAGCTTGTCCCAATCTTGGTCTCGGAGATGCAATAGGCTCCCACACCATTCTAGTTCCATATCTACTGAGTTGCAAGAGGATTCCACGTTAGTTACTTGTGCAGATAGAGAGAGGGTGCACTGATTGGGGGTTTCTAGCAAAGGGGGGTGCACGATTATTGGAGAGAGATTCATTGCAGGTGATTGGCAAGGATTTTGAAGATTCTATCACCTGGGTATTCATTGTATGGATTTGGACATAAGATCTAGTCCATTCTTCAGGAGTTACACGGCTAGATCATCATCTACAGGTTGGGACAACTTTGGGAGAGAGAGGACAATTTGGTGATTCAGTGATTTGCATATATAGGAGGCTATACCTCATATCTCACCTTGAAACTTCTTCTAGGGGTTTGTGATTACCCTATCTATCATTTTGGAGAGTTTCGGGAGGTTTGGAGGCCTCATTCACCCAGGCCGAATTATCTAGGGTTGCAGGCATCCACGGGGGCACACCATTTAGTGGAAGAGTTCATATCCATAGGGTTTGAGAGTGACTTTGGAGATTTGGGCACTTGGGTTGTCCTTACAGTTTCCCATTCTATCAGTTGGCATGTTTCTTGGGGTGATTGGACACTTTTGGAAGAAGGGTCGAATTGTTGAGGAGCTTCAGCTATCCAGCAGGGTGTGGCACCTTCCTGCTAGGGGATTTAGCATTCTTATGGCCCAGATCTACTTGTATTCAATATTCATTGTATATCCAGCCTTTGGAGGCTTATTGTAGTATTATATTGGAGCACTTTGTAGCAGATCTATTGTTTATCTTGTTGGCCATCTATTGAGCATTCGAGATCATTATCTTCATTGTAGCAGGTTTCTCTATTTCATTTTGAGATGTTTTGTCTTACCTATCATACTGCGTATGGTTGAGTTATGTTCCATGGTCATATCTTATTTTTATTTGTTGCAACACACATATAAACACATTAGTAAAACCCTAAACGTAACTGTAAGCAAAGTGTTTGACAAAATACCACAACCAGAAAAAGATTTTAAAGACACCCAAAACCGTGATGATCCTCGCATAATGGCTTGGGATCATTACATCTAATCAATGCTCTTCTAAAACTATTCCATTATGTAGCTAATTCACCTTCCAGACCCAACTCTTCAGTATCTAACCATATTGAGCAGATCGTACCTCAACATAAATGTCGAGTAGCCTGATAAAGGTAATGAACATTTCTTTGGTTGGGAGATAAAGGTAATGTTACTTTCTTTAACGACCTTACTCAGGCATAGTAGAAATTGTAAAATTAGAGCCCTTTGAGCCTAGTTAAATCACATTTTTTTAACAATTAAAAAGGATCGATGATAATCTTTGTAATTCAAAAATTGGAAATTTGAAAAATTGTAAAAATATAGCCCTTTGAGTCTAGTTAAATCACATTTTTTTAACAATTAAAAAGAATCCATGATAATCTTTGTAATTCAAAAATTGGAAATTTGAACAAGTCACTATTAATGATGAGAATATTTGTTGCTTACTAAAGAATGAAAGTATATATAATTTTGTCAAGTTGAGGAGGCTAGAATATGGTTTCAAATGCTAAAAGAGGATATATGTTTTATCGGTGAAGAAACTTGTTTTATTAATCTATGTAGATTTTAAAAGATCAATTTATTGTATTAAGTGCACTAAGGTGCTTTACAATTGGTTATAGGGAGATGTTGTCCTGTAATGTTAGATTAGATAAGGTTACATCAAAATAATAATAATAATAATAAAAATAAAGTTCATTCAATTAAAAAATAAATAAAAATTATTTACCTACATATTTAGATATCAACACATAAATTAAAATTTACACATTAAGAAATTTGATCTCTTGAGTGTTTGATAGATCAAAGCTAATTTATAGACAATCACAATAACATAAGTATGAAATAGTGACTAATTTCAATAACATAAGTATGAAATAGTGACTAATTTATGAAAAGCTAGATATTGCAAATCCCCCATCATGTTATTTAACGAAAGCCCTTAGTTACAAAACAAAACTACCATTGGGGAAAGGATAATGCTAGTGTAAATATAATATTGACAAAACGTGTGACTAAATTATGAAAAGGTACGAATTTGGATATCTCTATTTTGCAAAGGCCTCAATATTATTGTATCGAGAGGCATTGTTCTGTGTAGCATGAGAAAATATCGTGATGTAATTTAGTTGACTGAAAAGAGATCTTCTCCTCTTCAAAAGTATTGCAACTTTCTCTATTAAATTTCTCTATTACAATCTAATGTATTGTGTTTCTTGAGAACTTTAAATTTTTTATTATGACCCGTAGGTCAAATACTAGTTATCAATGATTTAAACTGTTTAAATAAATCTTATATCAACTTTGGAGATGGTTATTAACTCACTCCTCTAAGTTGAAATATATATATAGTTGACCCAGAATATTATTATAACCATGTTATGTTGGTAAAAGGGGAACGAATCCATGCTTCCTCTTTTGAAAATGTCTAAAACTACTTTATCTTTCGGCTTAAGCGTCTCTATGGATATCATAACAACGTTTATTTGCTTACTATTCTCACCTTCAAGGATACGTACACCCATCACGTCATATGTTTCAAAACTTGAGTTAAACGTCAACTTCTTTAATGACCAACCACAAATAGGCTTAGGTTTACACAATAGCTAGGTTAATGGTTATCCACGAGGGAAGGGTCCGGGTAGACCACGCCTTGACGCCATTAATTTTTCTATCTGTCTCACTCTAACAGTACATGAAGCCTCAAGTGTGGCATGGTAATCGATTCTATCATATTTTCATTCAATCAATTCCTTTGGATGACATAGGGTTTTGTTGTTTCTCTTTTGTGTTTGCATGGCTGACTCAACCCGAGCTATAATAAATGCCAAATATTTGCAGGTGATAGCTTACTCATCTTCTATTAAGGGTTGGATAGTTTAAAACTCATCTCTGGTTTCTTGTTCTGGTATTTATCTAACTTGAAAACTAATTTGTAAATGTCGTTTGTATGCAACGATATGCTCGTTGGAGATAACGACTTGCCCAAAGAGCATGCTTATTGTCCATTCAAATTTCCACAACAACATGCTCATTGTCGATTATATTACTAAGGTAAGGAGAGATTTTATTTACAGTATGCAGCCTTAAGTTTTGTTCTTGAATATTATTCCTTCCAATGTGTCTAACAATATTTGGCCACAGATTCCATGCAGGCTCTATTGAAACCCATGGTGCAAAGTCGAATATTATTCCAATGTGTCTAACAATATTTGACCACATATTCTATGCAGGCTCTATTGAAACCCTTGGTGCAAAGTCAAATTCAATGGCCACTGACAACCAGGTATCGTGGTTTGTATTCTGGTGAATACCCATGTGCCTTCTTTGTAGGTTAAGAACCATTCTTAAGAAAACGATGTGGAGAGAATTAGATGGGTGATAACGCTGAGTTTAGATTCTCTTCATCTTGTTAGAGAGCTTAGGTGGTGATGCTATGATTTCCATGTTATTTCTTGAAATGATGATCTAATGATAATACCTCATTATATTGTTTTAACCCATAGGTTTTTATTTAATCCTTTAGAATATTTATGAATACACCATATTTTGTGTTGAAATGGTTTGTGCTTATGAGCTCTACAAGCATAATTTTGATTCTGGTTTAGATTGAGGCTAAACATTTGTAACGACCCCAGTACAACATGTGATGCAAAACCCATACATTTTTTTTTGAGCGATCATAACGATCATACATTCAAACATCACAACACGATGACGAACACAAAACATGCAAATCATGCAAAAAAGAACATAACAACGTAGCACAGTAGCACATCATGCAGCGAGAAGCAACATACGACATTCAATCAAACATAAAATAAAAATGACTACCCGCCCTTGTTACCCTGCAATGGTTAGGACCTCCAGAACACATAAGCAACCCTCAAGCCCAGGTTCCCATGATTTTGACCATTTAACGTCTTAAGGCTAGCAACTGTTGTGAGGAACAAGGAGGTGTCTACATCCCACTAGACACAATAAGTCCAAATGACTAAGCTAAAATACAACAAAAGATCATTTGGCTGCACCAAGCATAAAAACAACACATGTACTATGAACATCCACAGCGGGTGAGGACAAGTCAATCATGCATTACAACACAAATTTCAAAAACTTGAATTCAATAATCGACATCAATGCCATTGGGAGGCACATGCCCAAAGGCTCAGTTTTCATACACACTCAATTATTATTGTGCGCCAAGATCCAGTCATAAGGAATCATGTTGCCTTGATGCGACAAGAGCGATAGCGACTAACGCACAACACAACAAGTCTAAAACTTTAATCGAGACACAATCTAATGCGCCCAAGGTACTAACTTAAGCATTCAACATAAAATGAAAATTATAAACAAGGCACTCAATCAACAAGTTTAATGACACACTAGGTGACTACATTCCACAAATTAGTAACCAATCGCCATCTTAAAGTAAGGCCACCTATCTATCATCAAGCAAACATTTACCTTCCATTCATTTACAACCCATTCACAACATTTACTAAAAACGTCAACTCATAATTATAATCATAATCTATTAGATAAGGGTTCCATTAACAACAATAGTAAATTTATCAAGTCCTATTAATTCCTTGTTTTAATGGAAATTAAAAGATATTACAAGCGCTAAATTCAAACACAATTCAACTTAATAAACTGATGAAAACAATCAATCTATTAGAAAGGATAGTTTCCATATGATTATTCCACAATAAAATTGTTATATAACAATTGAAAGAAAGCTTAATAAGCAGATGCAAACTATTGAATTGTTACTCGTGATTAAACTGTTATATAACTATTGTAATCATAGTTAAGATGGAACCATGTAAGTTTATGCCCAACTATTTAAACAATAAGATGGTAATTACACAATTAACACAATTAATTCACTAACATAACAATTAAGCATTTTTAGATCACTAACAATAACAAGTAATTATTATTAGATCGTTAACATAAACAAATAACCTTATTAAGCGTATAACCATTCTACCATTCATGCAGTCGTTAGCTTAACATGTTTTTCATGAATTACAACTAATATAATTAACTAACACAATCCTCCAGTTAGAAATTTTACTGGGCTATTCAAACCCCAACGATAATACAGTAACCTACATCATCAAATTGGGAAATATATACATAAAGTTTAACAACCCAAGATTTAAACACAGTTAGATACCTATAATTAATTATAAAAATGCACAGATTTTAAGGCACCGTTTAATAACCTTAAAAATTACATCGTCTACTATCATGAGTAGGTTATACTGAAGGTAATTATATCTCTGTAGTAAAAGGACAAGGATCTTGGTGTAGGAAAAAGAAACTCGGTGAAAAAAAATAAAATCTCTGTGTAAATAAGGAAAGGGATACAGGAAATCTTGACACCTTTAAAACAAGAAACTCTGAGAACATAATTTCCCAAGATAATAAATCTCGGAGTAAATGAAGCAAGGGATATAAAATCTGGGTGCACCCAACCAATGTTCTTGGAATTAGTAAAAACAAATTTACACTTGCAATATGTCGGAAAAGGAAACTTTTCACAAACAAAGAATAATTAAATAATGAGAATGGCATATTAGAAAAAAATAAAGTGGCCGAAGGATCTCAGAATTTCACGGATTAAAAATAAAAAACAATCTCAGAGTGAGCAGACGAGGGGAACCGCCACTGGCCCAAGAAAAAGGTTTGATAATGATTAATAAATTTCATTCCAACCATTTACCCTCATATCACGACGCTTTATGTTTTCTAAGATATTAATTTCGCTCCTTCCATCTTCTGTGATAACACAACACTGGCATTGGATGGAATACTTATTTCATTTCTAGCCAATTACAGGTGGAAGGAGGAGAATGCATCGACTGATTCGTTGAATCAACGACAAAGGGCCATCGATAACTGAAGTCTCCACTAGATTGAACCATCCCTTCGCTTGATTTTATAGCCAATTTAAATTACTTATTTAAAAGCATTCGCTTTATAGTATACTGAATTTATATGGGTGAAGAAAAAACTTGAAGTGCAAATTTACAAAGACGATGTATGATAGCCCAATTCATTCCATTGTTAATAACATAAGAAAATGACCTTTATTGAACTCCACTAGTAACCCTCGATTTGAGTTTTCCCACAACATAATGGATTTAAGAGACCTAGACACTATGTGATTTAAGATTATAACTATCTCCCATGGAATTTCACAATACAAATTTTACCTTTTAAATGATTATCTTACTCGACCTGTTAATCGATGATTCTTAAGTTTACTGAATTTAAATTTGATTGGTTTATCAACAATGGGTCTACCATCTAATCATCTTTAATGAAAAACATAAGTTGCATATAATTAGATCACCATATTTTGATAAAAAATATTTTAACAGTTACTCATTACACAATACAACACCAAGATTCAAAGCCTATTATTGATCTATGCGCTAAGGTTCAATTGATTTGGGGGGAGGGGGGGCTTCTCAATCAGTAACAAATCCCAAGAAGATTTAAAACTACAATTTTTATTACAGTAAAACATTCCTTAATACTCAACATAATCAATTATACAACACGTAATGCTTCCAATATTGGAGAACCAAGAAGTCGCAGAAAGAAAATTTAACTACCTTTCACCCAATTACAAAAGCGTATATTTGAGAGGATAAATATTCAGATACAAAAAATTAACTAAATTTTTAACACAATGACGCATGCGTTCTTTCGACATTAGAGAGATGCATATATAGGTAACTTAGCTACTATTGAATACATAATATACACATGCATATCATAGCCAAATGCGAATAATTTGAAGTCATTTCCCATGCACACTCCATCCAACTTGCCAACTTGCCAACTCTTGTGCGCGTTGCATCCAACTCCCACTTTCCAACCGATGAGACCTCACTTGGTACCTCCCAACGAATGCTAGGGGTAATCTTCTTCCCCCTGAGCCCATTGATCCACAAAGATGCCACACAATACCAGAGAATTCTAGCTCCCATCTCACCTTGCAAGGTCGAGCTACCACTCGTTACCTAAGCTGGGTATCCCAACTCCCACCACAGAAACTTAGTCAAGATAAAGTTTTGGTAGCGTAACGTTACAAAATCCAGATGTGATCCATACTCCTCATGTTCCATCCTTTTTATAGAGTTTTCAAGTGATTAGTTTCCCAAACCCTCATTAGATTCCTTTCTCATTTATTTAATTAAGAAAAACCTCCCTCGTGCATATGTCGCACTAGAAAATAAATTTATTAATTAATTAAATTTGCCTATTTCCCCCACCCACCTAAAAACGTTTGTAAAACGCTCCTCGATGTCCATATATTCCATTACAATTATTCAATGACATACACCTTACTTAAATCCTAGTTGAGTTTATATATAGAAAGTTCCAAAGGCTATATTCCTTACTAAGTTAGACTTTCCCGCTTTTTCTTTAAGTTCCTCCTCCCCTTTTTTTAAGTTTCCCTTTTTCTTTAAGTTTCCTCCTTTTTAACTAAGTTCGGAATTAGAAAGTTTATATAAACAACCATTTACCCCCTTTTAATAATTAAACCTTCATTGAAAATTTTAGTTTAATTAATAAATCTTGAATTTTCTTTGCCCCCTTGATGTTATATGTCTAATTAGTTTTTTTTTTTGTGTTCAGAGGTTCTACTTAGACCTAGGTTTTAAGTTCACTAGGCTTGGTGATAGTTCTTAAGGAAAAATTTGTTATTAAACTTTACTCATGACATCATTCATTTTAAGGACGACCAAGTCCTAAGGAGGCATAGTTTCTAGGTACTAGGTTTATTAACTCACCATAGTTAAAATTGTGATGTGCCCTTCACAACGCAGTACGTGCTCTAAGGGTGCCACTCGCCTCTTTCCATTTTATTTGTGCGGTATGCCCTTCAAGCCACACTACATGCTCCAAGGGTTCCACTCACCTATTGCTTGAATTTTGTAGATGTCAAACCCTTGGAGTCAATACTATGTCAAATGGTCTTGTCGAAGACTAAGAGACTCTAAGGAATAATGATCCTACCTTATTGAGCGCCCCTTAGAATCATCATGAGTGATTGTCATAGTCTTTCCTCACAAAATCGTGGGTCTTCCCGAAATAGGTAATCGTTAACTCATAGTTCGAACCACAGCGGGAGTGCTAGTAGGTTATGGCAGGGATGTTGCCACACCTCTCCCTCAATGTCTTTGGTTGTCGTGCGTGACCCCTTTACTCCAAATGTCAATCTGGTCGTAAATATATCGTCAGCCTGCATCCATCAACAAAACATGTCATCAATAACAATCAACATCATAATATCTAATCATATGTACATATGTCACATCAACAACATTCAAATCCTAACAATCCACTCCCTGACTCGATAGAGATTCCAAGGAGTTTCATTGATGCCTCCACATCCTCTAACATGTAGAGTCCTGCACACTCAGGAGAACCCAGTCAATAGAACATGTTGATGTAAATACAAGAAAAATCGCATATCATCAAATCCACAATATCTCATAGTCATAATCAAAACAACCAATAGTATAATTACCTAGATCACTTGCACGAAAGTTTCCTCAAAGAATAAGTATGCTCAATGTGAGAAAGAGTGGGATGTTACATACACCCCTTCTTGTTTTAAACTTCGTCCTGAAGTTTCACAGTATGTAAGTTTCGAAATAAAGTGTATCACAGTATCATATGTCTAGCTATCAAAGAAAAATGGAAATTGATGATGCATATCATATGCGTCCTCCGAGGTTGCCAAGTATGGAATACAGTTGTCCCACTAGACCTTGACCTGATCTAATGTTCGATGCCATAGATTTCAAATGCGATGGTCCAGGATGAGAATTTTCTCCACCATGAGAGCACCCTCGTCTGATACTTGCAAAGAAATCATGTCAATAACATGTGTAGGATCACTAACATAATGTATCAAAATAGATACGTGAAAAACATCATGCATACGCCTCAAAGAATCAGGCAAGGCCATTTGATAGGCCACAGGTCCCTTTTTTCCACAACCTTGAAGTTTCACACAAACCTAGGAGAGAGTTTAGCACCCTTTCCAAACTTGATTGAACTCTTATGCGGTTTCACCTGCAAGAAGACTCGATTGCCAACTTCATAACTACGGTCGACATGATGCGCATCGGAATAACTCTTTTGTCGATGCTTCCTTGATCCTTTGTATTCTTATTTTCATTTGATATTCCATTTCTTGGATCTCTTCTGGCCCCACCAAGAACCTACACTCAAGCCTATCCCAAATCAAAGTCGTCTGACACAGTCGCTCATAAAGAAACTCGAATGGTGCAATCTTAATGGTTCTTTGATAATTGTTGTTGTATGCAAACTCTACCAGTGGAAAGAACTCTTCCAAACACTTTTTTTGGTCCATCATGTAAATACACAACATATCCTCCAAGACTTGGTTTGTTCTTTCGGTCTGCCGGTCTATCTCTGGGTGATATGTGATACTAAAGTTAAGTTGGGTTCCCAAGGCCGCTTGGAAACCAGTCCAAAATCATTGTGTAAACACTGATCCTCTATCGGATATAATCCTCTTAAGCACTCCATGAAGCCTCAAAATATCACTGATGAAAACTCTAGCTATGTCAGGTGCCTAATACGTCGTACACATAGGGACAAAATGTGCACTCTTCGTCAAAGTGTCGACCACTACAAAAATCAATTTGTGTCTCCTCGTCATCAGTGGAAATCCAACAATGAAATCCATCGAAGTGACCTCCCATTTCCATTCTAGAATACCATGTGGCTGTAGTAATCCTTGCAGATTTCTATGTTCAACCTTCAACTGCTGACATTCTAGACTTCTTTCCACGTAGTTGACCATGTTTTCCTTCATTCCTTTCAAAAGAATAAGGGTTTAAGGTCTGCCCTCATCTTCGTGACTCGAGGATGAGCCATGTACACTACTCTATGAGCCTCATTTAGGATCAAACTCCTCAACTCATCATTGGGCAACATGTATGTTTGAATTTTAAATATCAATAATACGTATTTTTCAAGTGTAAATCCCTCAAAATTTATTACCATCATTTTGTTTTCTCCGATAAAATCCTTGAACTCTTTGTACCAATCATTGTCGCACTGTAAAGTTAGAATCTTTTGACATAGATTCATCTAAAGAGGCATCATCGGAAATATGCATGGTCTCCGACTCAACGGATCAACCACTATGTTCATTGTTCATTTTATGTAAGTAATCTCGAAATCGTACTCACAAAGAAATTCCGACCAAAATCGTTGTCACGCGTTCAAGTTGTTTTGAGTAAAGATGTGTTGTAGACCATAGTTGTCCATTTTTAGTTCAAATTTTCTTTCAATAAGGTAGTGTCTCCAAACTCTCAAGGCATAAACAATGGATAACAACTCAAAATCATGTGTTGCATAGTTCTCCTCATGCCTTCTCAACTTTCTGGAGATGTAAGAGATCACTTGGCCATCTTGCATCAAGGCTCTTCCTAAGCCTTCCTTGGATGCTTCTGTGCATACCAATAAGTTTTCTTCCATGTCAGGGAACTTTAGTATTGGTGATGTCATCAACAACTCCTTCAGCCTATGAAATACTCCCCCACATTTCTCGATCCAAACAAACTTCTTGTTCTTCTTCTGCAATTTCGTGATCGGATTTTCTACGTTTGAAAAACCCTCAACGAACTGTCGATAGTATCCCACTAAACCCATGAAGCTATGCACTTCGGGGGAATTCATCGGCACAGGCCATTCCATAATAGCCTCGACCTTTGTTGGATCGACAATGATACCTTCTCTGGAGATGACATGCCCTAAGAAGTGAATCGTCGATTGATAAAACAAGCATTTAGACAATTTCCCATACAATTTGTTCTCTCGTAGACATTGTAGTACCAAGCACAATTTCTCATTATGATCATCCATCATCCGAGAGTAAATCAAAATATCGTCAAGAAGCACTTGGATGAATTTGTCCAAGTATTCGCAGAACACCCCATTCATAAATATCGTTGGGGCGTTCGTCAGTCCAAACGATAAAACAATAAAATAGTAATGTCCAAACCTCCTCTTAAAGGCGATCTAAGGGATGTCGTCTTCCTTAATCCGCGACTGGTGATACCCTGATCTCAAGTCAATATTTTAAAACACCGTCGCACCTTTCATCTAATCAAACAGATTATCAATCGTTGGAAACAAATACTAATTATTGATCGTTGCCTTGTTCAATTCATGGTAGTTAATGCAAAGTCTCCAGGACCCATCCTTCTTCCATATGAAAATAATGGGCACACCCTACAGTGACACACTTGGACTTATATTTCCTAGGTCCAATAACTCCTTCAGTTGCATTTTCAACTCCTGTAACATAGGGGTCGACATCTAATAAGGCGTTCTTGCTATCAGTTCAATTCTCGATTTTAGTTCGATGGTAGATTCAAGTTCCCTCTCAAGAGGAAATCCTGGAAAATCCTCTAAGAAGACATCCGCAAACTCTTTCACTACCAGAAGGTTTTCTAAGCCTTCCCCCATGCTCTTTTCATTTAATGCAAGGATAACATACATCTTGAATCCTTTGCGCATTCTCTTCTGTATATATAGGGAAGAGACGAAACTTAGGGAGACTCCCTGGTTCCGACCTACAATCACATGTCTCTGCCCCTTGTCATTGAGCAAGCTCAACCATTTCGTCTTACAATTGAGTATCGTCTCATGCGATTCCAACCAGTCCATACTGATCACAATGTCATAAGACCTTAATATCATGACGTACAGGTTGTCCCTTGTGACAAACTCTCCGAGGTTAAATCTACAACCTATCACCTTCCCTCCAACCTATTGTTTGGCTCTCGAAGCCATTTCTACAAAGTTAAACTCATCCTGTTCGATTTCCTTTACCTTAATTCTTTTTAGCATTGTACCAAAATAAAAACTCTCTGTAGCACCTAGATATATCAAAATACTAAGGGTCTGGTCAATGATGGTACTTGACATCTCAAGCACAATTGACTGGTTCTCTGCCTGGCGGTTATTTACCACTGCATGAATTCGATGGGCATTGCCCAAGTCTCCCACGGTAGTGGGTCTGACTAATCCAGATTCTATGGTCCTCTCAATTGGGCAGTCACGCTAGTAATGTGGCTCTCCACATGTCTAACACTCTTTCTTCGGTCTAGTACTCCTGGTACCTGAAGTAGAAGCTGACAAGCCCCCGGCCTAGAACCCTTATTTGTTATGTTGAACAAGCCTAAACTATTTCTCCTGCGATCAATGTTGTTGTTGGTGTTGTGGTCCTCGATAAGGAGTTTGATGCTGAGGCATTGGTCATCGAGGTGTAGTGAAGGTGGATCCTCTTGGAGTGCCTCGATACCCTGGTGCATTCCTAGCTGGTGTCTGATGTTGCTACGCACTAGATGATGCCTTTCCCGCTAGTCTCGCTGGAGTCCTTCTCCGACCTCGCTGATAAGATCCTCCTCCACTATGAGGGCCTTATAAACAACATCGTGCAGGGTTCGAGGCATCATAATCCTCACTTGTGAATGAATGTTGACATTAAGGCCGAACACAAACTTGTTGACCTTAATTTTCTAGGTATTCAGGTGCGGAGCATACCGAAGAAGCTCCATGAAGTGGGCCTCGTACTTGGGAACTGTACGACTACCCTGCACAAGGTGTTGAACTTGTTGAGTTGGCGCTCAATGAATTCCTCAGATAAATGCCTCTCCCGGAACTGTTCCTGAAATAGTTCCCATGAAATGTCTTCGATGGCCATGTTCAATTGTGGCAGGAGCGTCTTCCACCATAGAAGAGCACTCCCCTTCAGTGTAAATATCGTCATGCAGACCTTCATGTTAGAGGTATAGTTTCAAATTGAAAAGCACATCTCCATATTCTCCAACGATGCCTCGGTGACTGCACCATCCGGGGCACCAAAGAACTCGGGAAACTTGACCTTCTCAAGTTCATGGTGAATTCTACTAGTACCAACCGGGGCATGTGGTAGACCCTTAGAAGGTGCTGGCACCATGGCCTCATCTCTATCCAAATGAATGATAAGTGAATCATACATCCTCTCGAAGGACCTCATTAGCTGAACCACATCACCCACAACTATTTGTTCCTACCTGACAACCTATTCATCTCCCTAGGGTTTAGACCCCTTGGGCATGAATGCTACTGGGGTGTCACGTCTCCTCCACTAGCACCCCGTTGTCTAGCTTCACGACATCCTCTAACCATGATTACTTGCATGAATACACATCAATTTAATTAGTGACATTATAATCAATTATACAATCAAAAGGAAGTCGTAGTGATCCCACGTCGCCGGTTGAATCAACTTTGATACCATATGTAACGAACACCTTTGTTAGGACAACATGTGATGCAAAACCCATACATTTTTTTTTGTGTGTGGGAAAGTAATAACGACCATACATTCAAACATCGCAACACGACGACGAACAAAATGCATGAAAATAAATCAACAAAGAACATAACGACCTAGCATACTAGCACATCATGTAACGGGAAGAAACATATGATATTCAATGCAATGAAAAATAAAAACGAATATCCATCTGTCCTACCCTCTAATGGTTAGGACCTCCATGACACATAATCAACACTCAATCCTAGGTTCCCATCGATTTTGACCATTTAATGTCTCAAGGCTAGCGACTTTTCTGAGGAACAAGGAGGTGTCTACATCCCACCTGACACAACAAGTCTAGAGCACTAAGAAAAAATACAACAAAAGATCATTCAGGTACAACCAACATAACAATGACACATGTACTATGAACCTCCACGATGGGAGAGAACAAGTCAATCATGCATTACAACACAAATTACAAAACATTGACTTTAATAATTGACATCAATGCCATCGAGAGGCATATGCCCCAAGGCCTGGTTGTCATACACACTCATTGATCATTGCATGCCAAGATCCAGTCATAAGGAACCATGTTTCCATGATGCGAGAAGAGAGATAGTAACTAAGGCACAACACAACAATTCTAAACCTTTAATCGAGATGCAATCCAATGCACCCAAGGTACCAACTTAAGCAGTTGACATAAAAAAAAAATTATAAACAAGGAACTCGATCAAATAGTTTAATGAGACACAGGGTGACTACCTTCCAAACATTAGTAACCAATCACCATCCTAAAGTAAGGGAACTTATCCATCATCAAGAAAACATTTACCTTCCATTCATTTACAAACCCTTCACAACATTTACTAAAAATGGTAACTCATAATTCTAATCACAATCTATCGCATATGGGTTCCATTAACAACATTAGTGAATTCAACAAGTCCTATTAATTCCCTGTTGTAATGGAAATTAAAATCTATTACAAACGCTAAACTCAATAACAATTAAATTAATAAACTGATGAAAACAATTAATCTATTAGAAAAGATAATTTCCATACGATTATTCCACAATAAAGTTGTTATATAACAATTGAAACTTAACTTAATAACCAGATGCAAACTGTTAAACTATTAAATAGTTATTCATGCTTAAATTATTATATAACTATTGTAATCATAGTTGAAATGGAACCATGTAAGTTGACGCCCAACTATTTAAACAATAAGTTGGTAATTACACAATTAACACAATTAATTCACTAACATAACAATTAAACATTCTTAGATCACTAACAATAACAAGTAATTATTATTAGATCACTAACATAGACAAATAACCGTATTAAGCAGATAACCATTATGCCATTCATGCGGTCATTAGCTTAACATGATGTTCATCAATTACAACCAATATAATTAATTAACATATTTCTCCAATTAGAACGTTTACCGGGCTATGCAAACCACAAAGATAATACAATATCTTACATGATCAAATTGGGCAATATATACATAAACTTTATCAACTAAGGAATTAACGGGATTAGATACCAATAATTAATTATAAAAACGCACAGATTTAAAGGCATCGTTTAATAACCTTAAAAAGAACACCGTCTAATATCGCCAATAGGTTAGATTGAAGGTAATTATATCTGTGTAGTAAAAAGACCAGAATCTTAGTGTAGTAAAAAAAAACTCGGTGAAAAAAGAATAAAATATCTTTGTAAATAAGGAAAGGGATACTGGAAATCTCAGCACCTTTAAAATAGGAAACTCTGAGAAATTTATTTCCCATGATAATAAATCTTGGAGTAAATGAAGAAAGGGATATAAAATCTGGGCACACCCAACCAATGTTTTCAGAATTAGATTTTTTTTTTTTATGCTTGCAATCTGTCCGAAAAGGAATTTTTTCACAAACAAAGAATAATTAAATAATGAGAATGGAATATTAGAAAAAAATAAAGTGGCCCAAGGATCTCAAAATTTCACGGATAAAAAAAATAAAAAAAAATCTCAAATTGAGCAGATGTCTCTCGATACCCTAGTTGCATGAGAAAATCAATTTATTAATTAATTAAATTTTCTTATTTCCTTCACCCACCTAAAAGCGTTCCTAAAACACTCCTCAATGTCCCAATATTCCACTACAATTCTTAAATAACTTACGCCTTACTTTAATCCTAGTTGAGTTCATAAATAGAAAGTTTCAAAGGCTAGATTCATTACTAAGTTAGGCTTTCCCTGTTTTTCTTTAATTTCCCCCCCCTTTTTTTTAAGTTTCCCTTTTTCTTTAAGTTTCCTCTTTTTTTAATTAACTTCAGAATTAGCAAGTTTATAGAAACAACCATTTACCCCTTTTTAATAATTAAACCTTCACTAAAAATTTTACTTTAATTAACAAAGCTTGAATTTTATTTACCCCCTTCTTGTTATATGTATAATTAGTTTTTTTTTTATGTTCAGAGGATCTAATTAGACCTAGGTTTTAAATTCATTGGGCTTGGTAGCAGTTCTTAAGGGAAAATTTGTTATTAACCATTACTCATCACATCATTCATTTTAAGGCCAACCAGGTTCTAAGGAGGCATAGTTTCTAGGCACTAGGTTTATTAACTTACCATAGTTAAAATCATGACCTGCCCTTTAGGATGCACTACATGCTCCAAGGGTGCCACTCACCTCTTTCTATTTTATTTACGCGACATGCCCTTCAAGACACACTACGTGCTTCAAGGGTGCCACTCGGCTCTTGACTGAATCCGGTAGATATCAAAACCTTGGAGTCAATACTCTGTCAGGTGATCTTGTGGGAGACTAAGGGCCTCTAAAGAATAACGACCCTGCCTTATTGTGTGCCCCTTAGAATCATTGTGAGTGATTGTCACAGTCTTCCCTTACAACATTGTGGGTCTTCTCGAACTAGGTAATCGTTAACCTACAGTTCAAAACACGATGTTAGTGCTAGTAGGCTGTGGCGGGGTTGTTGCCACACCTCTCCCTCAATGTCTCTTGTTTTCGTACATGACCTCTTTACTCCAAATGTGAGTCTGGTCGTCAATCTATTGCCAGCTTGGATCCATCAACGAAACATGTCAACAATAACAATCAACATCATAATATATAATCATATGTACATATGTCACATCAACAACATTGAAATCCTAACAGTCCACTCACTAACTCGATCCCGAGTCCAAGGAGTTTTATCTATGCCATGACATCCTCTAACATCCAGAGTCCTGCACACTTAGGAGAACCCAGTCAATAGCACTTGTCGATGTAAATACAAAAAAAATAACATATCATCAAATCCAAAATATCTCATAGTCATAATCACAACAACCAATAGTATAATGACCTGGATCACTTGCACGCAAGTGTCCTAAAAGAATAAGTCTGCTCAGTGTGCGCAAGAGCTCGATGTTACAACATTTGATTTTCTTTTACTTTGCAGTAATATACATTGTCTATTGTGAAAACATGTTTCTTTTAGTTCTAAGCCAAAAACGTTTTTCTTTTTCTAAACAAATAATATTATTTAAAATAAAATAGATGTGTTTATTTTATTTCTAGTTGAAACATATAAATAATAATTTTCCTACCGAAAACAACATTGTATAGACTCTGTTATGTATTTCATGCTGCATTGGCAAATAAATAAACACTGGAAATAATATCTTACAAGTATGCTCATTATTGTCATGCTATCAACATTTAAATTATAAATTGAACACAGATGTATATTTGGGTATAATTAGTATTGTAGCTTTTGCAATCATTCTCTACTATAATACTCGACAATTATTAGTAAAAAAAATATAAATAAAATAAGAGAACATATATGAGATTGGTTTAGTAACTCGGAAACAAACTTAGTAGAGAAATGGTTCCTTCCAACCATAGACATGGATAGCCTAATTTACTTGTCCTTGTAACCCCCAAGCCTAAATCATTATTCAACGGGGACTAAAGTTGTATAATCTTTCCCAAATTTCATAGATTTTGGTTCTTCTATGAACCATCTAACTCTTCTCCTCACAAGTACTCAACAACATCCTACCTCATAGAATACATGTATTTAATAAGTTTCCTAATTCCTTTTAGGTTGGACTAATCCCTAACTCTAGGGAATATTCTTGGCCTAATTTTGTGTTATCTTGTTCCCTCACATCCCAGACCTTTGGGAGTAGGGTTCCACTTGTGCTATGGAAAAAAATCATTTTGGTAGTTTTATTGTTTTCACTCATGCATGGAATAATGATTTACTCTTTGTAACTAGATTCCCTAATCAAATTATCATTGTTAATTAAATAAATTAAAAATAATGTTACAACAATATTCTTTATGATGACATAGTTCCACATAAGTATTTTTCGATAATTTTCATAATACATATTTTGACATAAAATAGAAATAAATTAAATTTTTAAATGTATAAAGTGAGGGGTATTGCAATTACTCAGTGGGTAAATTAATCTCACATTTTAATGAATATAAGAATATCTATCAAAATATTTACATTTCTTTAAAATATAAGATCCTTTTTTTTGAAATATCTTTCTTTGGAATAGATGTTTTTTTCCACCATGAAGGGAACTTCCTTTCCTTCTCCACTCAACATGAGAGAGTTGAGCATGTAGTCAGTTATTTCTATTGTAATTTTCACTTTCTAGCTTTGTTGAGGAAGGTGCTCATGAATAAGTGTTGTTATGTCAGTTTGCATCGTTATGTTGTTTTGTAAACAATCCGAGCTAGTCTAGTTGAGGAGGGAACTTCATAAATAATAATTAATATGTAATTCATGTTAGTCAGTTGCGAAGTAAAAAACCATGGCTAGTCTAGTTAAGCAAGTCTCTTTAAAAGTAAAGAAACAACCTCCTTTGTAACTACAAATAAGGTAGAGGAAAAATTCACCCTCCATAATATTAAAGGTTTCCCCTCTCTTCTAGAATAAATTGATGGTAATTTTTGACTTATCATTTGTTCTCTTCATGCATGTTGTGTGTTTCTCTCGTGTTTTTTTGGTGCTACTTCACTTTTCTAGTGCGCCTTCTTGTTCTAAGCATGTTATTTATATCTAAGTTGCATATAAATTGGTATCTGAAGAACCAGAATGAATGACTCTCCATTTTCCATTGAGGTTATACTTAAACAAGGACATCACCCAATGGACTACAATTCAGAGATTCTTTCCAATGCCAAGGTCAAGTACTATACTTATGACAAGTAATTATATATTTTAGTGCAAGCGTTTAAGCAATGGACCCAATATATTTTGGCCAAAGAAACCATTTTTCATATAAATCATCATCCCCTAATATTTATTAATTTGCATAGTAAAATGCAGGAACAAAGTCCTCTAAAGTGGGAAGCATACATTCAACAAATTCTCCTTATCATCAAGTACAAAAAAGGGATCACTAACAAGATCGAGGACTTTTTAAGTAGACCACCTAGTTAGGTTATGTACATTTTAGAGGTACGTTGTGCAACCTATGATGCTTGGAAGGATATTTATGCAACAAATACATGCTTTAGTGAGATTGGGGCAGCATTGTAGAAACTGACATTCATCAATGAAATTCCCTTTTTGGATTACACCATCCATTATGGTTGGCTTTAATTATTGAACCAGTTGTGTGTGCCACAGTCCAAGGATCATCTTATCCTGATCAGGGAGGACCATGCCTCTTCATGTAGAGGCTATTTTGGTAAAACTAAGACCATTATCAACCTCCAATGCCACTTCTATTTTCTCACTCTTCCTAAACATATGGATAAATTCATTTGTGTCTGGTCACTCTATTCCTAAAGTAATGTTTATGATTGCAAGCATGATATCTATCAACCTTTACTAGTACCATCCTTTCCATGGAATTTTTGAGTGTTTTTCCTGCAACTCTCCATAAAAATGATGTTATTTGGGTCGTAGTCTCTCATTTTTATAATATGACGCTCTTTCTCCCCTTCCATAAAACTACTTGTGCTAATTACCCCGCCCATCTATTTTTCCAACATATTTGGAAACACTTTTGACTGGCAATAAAATTATTTTTGAAAGGGACTCTCCCTTCCTCATCACTTTGTAGCACTCTCTCTGGTCATTGTTGGGTTGTAATATTCATTTTTCTAGTATATTTCACCCCCAAACTGACAGAAAAACAACTTTTTTCAATCATACCCTCATTCACTCCCTTCGCAGCTACTTTGCAAACGTGAAACAATGGGATTCATATATGCATATCGTCAAACACATCTACAATCAATAAAAACAACATTTTATTAATTATTTAGTTGAATGCCACACTTAGGTCACACCTTCCTTGAAAGAATCCCAAGAATCTGCAAAACAATTCCATGATAAGAAACACATTTCTTTGTCCTGTCAGTGAGGCAATCGGGTTTGGATCCTACTAGATAAGTAAATATTCAAAGGCCTCCATCATAAGTTGCACCCACTGAGTTATGGCCCATGCATGATGTTTGAACACATTGGCAAGAATGCATATCGTCTAGTCTTGTCAGTATAGTTAGCCATACATGATGTGTTGAATGTGAATTAGTATTATCAGTATAGCTAGGCATACATGATGTGTTGAATGTGAATAATTTTAAGTTGTTTGATCCCCCTCTTCTCAAAGAAGAAGTCACATTGAGACATCTAGAGGACATTATTCCATATTTCCACCTTCCACTACTCTCTAATCAAGATATTGACACGCAGTCTAGGACAACTCGCAAGAAAAAACATCTTTCATATCAAGTCGGTAAAAAAAACTTTAGTTCAGGCCAAATGGATGTCCATCGAGACTGTGAAGTGCAAATTTCCTCATTTGCTGGCGGAAGAAGGGATTTTTCTTGGTCGAAACAAGGAGGAGTTGGTCCACCAGCAAGGGAACACTCCTTCCTTTCCCACTTGACATGAGAGATTTCATCATGTAGTCAATTATTTATATTGTAATATGCCCTTGCCATTTTTTTAACAAGGCGCTCCTAAATAAGTTCTTCTATGTCAGTTTTTGTCAGCCAATTGTTTTGTAAAAAACCCTCGTAGGTCTAGTTGAGTATGGAATTTCATAATTGATAATTAGGATGGCATTCATGTTAGTTAATTTTTGCGTAAACAGACCTCATCATTCTGGTATAGAAGGACACTTCATAAATAAAGAAACACCTTCCTTTGTAACTGTAAATAAGGTAGAGGAAAAAGTACCCTACATAATATTAAAGGATGCCCCTCTCTTCTGGAGTAGAATGATGGTAATTTGTTCTTATCATTTGTTCTCTTCATTCTCTTCGTTCTTGTTATGTGTTTCTCTACTCTTTTGGCAATGCTTTTGAATTTTTCCAATTCTCTCTATGGTTGTGTGTGCACTGATGAGATTTGAGTTGTAGATCATTTTTAAAATGCTTTACAATATCACATCATTTCTTTGGAAACTGTTATTTTTAATATCAGACCATTTCTTAAATATTTGCATTACATATGAGCAAATGATAAATGAGATATCTATTGAACATAAAATAAATAAAAAGAATGGATAAATTAGAAAATTAGTATTTGTTTTGAAATCAAGATGTAATGTCATAATAATAATAATAATAATGAAAAAATTAATAATGTATAAAGAAACAAGTAAATTTAGTTGTACATGCATTGGTTCAAGTGACAATAGCTTGATAATCTAATGTAAAAAAATAGTAGCATAGTAACCATATAAATAAATATTAAAATATAAGTATATTTATTAACACAATCATGCTATAAAAAAGAATAAATTAAATAATAGTTAAATCTTTAATAAAAATTACCAGAAATAATATATAAAATAACATATACTAATTAATTTAATTCTCCATAATATTTAAACTCTAATTTAATCCTCATAATAGTTAAACCCTAACAATAGAACCATGAAGATTAAATAACATATACTAATTAATTTAATTCTCCATAATATTTAAACTCTAATTTAATCCTCATAATAGTTAAACCCTAACAATAGAACCATGAAGATTCCATAGACTAAACCTAAATAACATCTATTGAATAAAAAAAACACAATTATACCTTAAAGACTCAATTTCATGAAACTTTTTAGTCTTCACAACTATACATTTTGGATATGAAATTGTCTTCTTTACAAATATATTTTCAATAGATAAATATTTTTTTTCATTTGAAACCATATACGCTATATATATATTGGAACTTTAATAATCTTTAATCCATATATCTATGCTCTAATATGAAATCATCTCCTCAATATATTTCAATTTTGGATATGAAATTGTCTTCTTTACAAATATATTTTCAATAGATAAATATTTTTTTTCATTTGAAACCATATACGCTATATATATATAGGAACTTTAATAATCTTTAATCCATATATCTATGCTCTAATATGAAATCATCTCCTCAATATATTTCAAGAAATTCTCATTTGAGAAAAATATTGAATGTAAACCTAAGAAAGATATGGTCTACATGATTTGAAAGTAGTTTGAATATATTTTGAACAAAATGAGTTATAAATTTTGAAAATGTGTTTTATAACATCAAATAAAATTATATTATTCGAAACTGAAATGAAGGATTAGGATCCTACTATAATATAACATGAGTCTATATTATCTAATGAGTGTCACTTCATAAACATACAAACTAGTTACGCATAACTAATATTCAATATTCTTCAAGCACTTTAGATATATTTTAAATAAAATATTATTATAAATTCTGTAAATGTGCATTAAAATATGAAATAAAATTATAATATTTGAAGATTAAATGAATCATTAAAATTATGACTTCTTCTCTCCTTTTAATTTAGATAATGAGTGTCACTTTATAAAAACAAAAATTAGATAAGAGAAAATAATATTGAATATTTTTCAATTGGTAAATTAGTTTTAATGAATATAAAATTACTTCTTAAAATATGTACATTGTTAATTTTTTCTCACAATTATTTAGAGGGTATTTTAATGGTAATGATTATAAGATCACTTTTATAAATATTTAAGCTTCTCTTGAATACAAAATCATTTTTTTGGAAACATGTTTTTTCAAATATAAAATTATTTATTAAAATATTTGTATTGGATGTAATCTAATGATTCAAGATATCTATTAGATGCAATAAAAAGAATAAGGAAATCAAAAAATCTATTTTTATAATGTTTGTGTCTTGACTTTATA
>JASDQU010245078.1:68827-80238 GCA_032191745.1 Picea mariana
AATAATAATAATAATAATAATAATAATAATAATAATAATAATAATAATAATAATAATAATAATAGAAGAAATGCATAGAAATAAACATATTTCAATGTGTGTATTGATTTCAATAATGATATATTATTTTTCAATTGTTAAGTGCAATTATATCATATATATAAAAATATAAATATATTTATTAATACAATCAAATTATAAAAATAAGTAAATTAAATAATAATTTAATCATCACATCAATTAAATCCTACAATTTAATCCTCCACCATAATTAAACCCTAACTACAACTAAAACATAAGGATTCCATAAAGTATATATTAAATAACATCAATAAATTACACATAAACATAAAGTATATATTAAATAACATCAATAAATTACACATAAACATAAAGTATATATTAAATAACATCAATAAATTACACATAAAATCCAAAATATAGTTGATATTCAACAACTATATACATAAACATAAAGTATATATTAAATAACATCAATAAATTACACATAAACATAAAGTATATATTAAATAACATCAATAAATTACACATAAACATAAAGTATATATTAAATAACATCAATAAATTACACATAAAATCCAAAATATAGTTGATATTCAACAACTTCAATTTAATGAAACATTATTCTCTTGTCAAATTATACATAAAATACAAAATATAATTGTTGTTCAACAATTTTAATTTCATCAAACTTTATGCTCTCAATTGTCTACATATTGAATAGGAAACAATTTTTTTATAAACATATTTTTCATAAAGAGATGTGGATTTGAATATGAAACCATATACTGAACAAATTAGAACTCTAAATATGAAATATGAAATCTTTAATTCATACTCTCAATATGAAATGTTATTTTAAATAGATCCTTAAATATTTCAAAATATTTGTATTTGAATTTGACAAAAGAAAGTAATGCTTAGAAAAAACTTTACTCTCTTAATCTCTTATTAAGAGGTTTTGATATTAAGAAGTTTTGATATTTTAAAATTTTATGTTATAATATTTAATAAAATTATAAAATTCCAAAAGTAAAATAAAGTATTACTATTGAGACATCCTCCTCTCTTGTTTTATACTATAATAATTTAATGAGTGACACTTTATATATATAAACTATTCAAGTAAAAATAATATTCAATATTTTCCACAATTAAGATATATTGGTGTTACTTTTTAGATGGATGGACAAATAAGTGTTATTTTTGAAACATAAAATCATTTTTTTTAATTACTTTTTATATTATTTATTTGATTTTTTTTTAATACATATTTACATTTTTTTTTTATAAATATAAGTTGATTTTTTTAAATATTTTAATTGCATATTATTAAATGATAAATAAATATGTATCGAACTAAATAAAAATGAATATATAAATTAGAAAATATATTTATTTTAGATAAACATATTCCATTTTGATATATTGCATTGGGTTTATTTCATTAAATTATATTATGTTCCTTAAATGTTTCCACATTGATTTTATTTTTCGTTATATTGACTAAAATCAACATATCTACATTGGTTTTAATGTTTCTTGCAATATTTCTATATGTTTCTTTCACTTCAATGTTTATTCAATGATTTGATTTCTTGATATAGGTTTTTTGTTACGTAAAATATTATGTCCCTTTAATGTTTATACATTGATTTTATTTTTTGTTATATTCATTAAAATTAATATATCTACATTTTTTTTAAGTAAAAAATGGCATGTCTTATTATATTGATATTGAAAAATTACAGCGTTCCATTGAAGTGCTAGCGGTCTCGCCTGTTAAGGAAGCCAAGATAGTTGGTCATTCCAAGCTAGCTTCCAAACTTAAAATGTTAGTCTGCTACCCTACTCGAAGGAAACCAGGGTACATGGCCAGCCTTAGTATTAGTTTGTTCATTCCTATACTATCGCTACCATTTCTATAAGCTAGAAGAGATGCAGCTCTGTTATGCATAAAAAAGAAAGAGTTTTGAGTAGTGAACAAACAGGAAAACCTATTAGCCGATGTCCTCGTGGTCGTCCTTCTCCTTGCCGCGTCTGACTGGGATGGCATAGACCTGAGCACAGGTGGGGCATTGGCACCTTGGGGTGGCACTGGAGTAGGCGGTGTATGACATATCTAGGCATTGATTGATGTGGATGGCTCTAAAGATTTGGTCATCCACCATACTGCAGACATCGAAGATCAAATTCAGGTGCTCCGGGTGAAGAAGTGGTGGCTGGTGCTATGAATTTTGCACGTCGGCCTCCTCCTAATGCGGTTGTTGCCCACTCTGCGACCCCAATTCATTAGGAGGCTCATAGATATTTTCTTCGCTACCTCTCTGCATCTCTTCCTCTACAAAGAAAGGTGTAAATTCCTCAACTGGAGTGTCACTAGGACCGTGTTCAGCTCTTGGACCAGGAGTCGTGGCGTTTTCTCCAAAACAAGTGGGGGGATTCCAATTGTCCGGAACCATGAAAAGGAGGCTCTCTGAGAAATTTTGGAGGGATATCTACGGAGGAATCTCCTCGGCATACGCCATGGGAGGTGTCCTTGTTCCTCTGGACTTTCTGGGTCTCCTTCTCTTGGCTAGAGACAACTCTTTCTCAAACTTCTTTTGCCTGTTCTGTCACGACTCGGCGGCGTACCACCCTGCGCATCTGCGAGGCCACCCCATTGCTCGTGGTATGCTTAGAACTAGAGCTAATGCCGGAGTGCCCACTGCAAAGTTGTCCATGTTTGGCTCTGCAACCTTCTGAATCATCCCAAAGCCACCGAGACTGTTGATAAGGTCGAAAATGGTAGCTATAGCCATTAAGGCTGTGGTCTTAATGCTCTGGCCGACTTTTCTCCTTGCGTGAGTGAAAGGCCTCATCAAATGGTGAAGGATGCTTGGGTTTATGCCCATCATAAATGGAGAGGATATGAGGGTGGATGGCCACCATTAATGCCCCCTCTTGGCACTACTCCATGTACCCCTCCTGCTCCATGTGGCACCCCATCCGGGGGAAATCAACATATCTACATTGGCTTTAGTGTTTTTTTGCAATATTTCTATATGTTTCTTTCACTTGAATGTTTACTCAATGATTTGATTTCTTGATATAGGTTTTTTGTTATGTAAATTGATTGAAATTAAGATGTATTGTTATGATAATAATAAGTTGTTGTATGATGTACAAATAAATCAATTTAATCTTTTTTAAGGAAGTGTTGCATTGATTTTAATGTTTCTTTTGTCATATAATGTTTTAGTTACATTCAGATCTTTTCATAATGTGAAAATGGATCATGCACATGTTGTTTTCAATTCTTCTTATATTTATGTCAATATGTTTCTGACATGTCAATGTTTCATGTATGATGTCATTGTGAAATTTTGATAACAATACAAAATTGAAAGAAAAACCAATGAACTATGATGGTTGATGTAAGTGTCGTAATTCTTGGAAAGGTGGTAATTCATGTAATAATGGAAGTTATGGAATAGGATGTATATATATGCATCTATGAGAGGCATTTGTAAGTGTTTTACCATGAAAATATTGTGTACGGTTTGAATTTTCTTTTTCTTGTCTTATTTTCTCATTACTTTCTTCTTGTTAATTTCATTGAAATTTATATAATTATGTGTTCACCAACCTGACAAATGGTATTGGATTCATTGAATATTTCCCTAGAATGTTATTCCATTGAGCCATCGAGTTCATTGGAAGGCTGGTTTGTTCAGTCGCTAAAGAGGTCGTTGGAATGATGGTCCTTTGAGCTACTAAAGAGATCACTTGAATGTTGGTTCACTGAGGAGAAAAAATGTTACGTTCACTGATAAGCCCAACTCTTAGGAGAAGGAAGAAAATTCATTGAAATGGTCAGAGTCGCAAGGAGAAATGTCATTGGAACACTCATAACTGAGAGAGAAATATCACTGGAAATATTAGAGTCTAGAGGAGAGGGACATGAGTATCTCATTATCATTATCATATTCTCCTGCTGATCATGTAATGTACCTCAAATTCACCATAAAAAAAAACAAAAATTCTATGACATAATTCAATTTCGTTTAAGATTTAGAATCTAAGAAAAGGTAAGATGCATTTCTGTCCATAATGACATTATTACACCAGTCTAGTTTACTTCGAACATAAAATCTTATGTGAATAAATTATTTCCATAATTCTATCACTTTCGTTAACTTTCAAACTACTCCAACATAATTATGTATATAGGAAATATCTAAACTTAGGTCGAAGGAACCCTTGAGGTTCAGAGAAAGGATCTGGATGCACAGAGTTAAACCTCTGGGTGGTCACGTAGGAGAGCAGTTGAAATGAACGGTGGAAACACTTCATGAAAAAAGTGTCAAAGTTCTGAGAGTCCTTGGAATCTTGCAGAGCAGTGAGGAGATTAAGGCCGAGTGTCTTCCAACACTCTAAGGCATTGAATTTCGCTATTTCAAAGTTTGGGGTTTGGAGCGGCAAGTGATTTTGGAGTCGCTGCATCGTGAACTCCTAGTTTGGGAAATTGCAAAACAATCGACACCGTTCATCAAGGAGGACACGTAGTGAGTGGTTGAGGTTCAGGGAAAATCCTGAAAGGTTGTGGATCGTCAATCCAGTGGGGTCGTGGTCGTCGGTTCAAGAGGAATCTGGACCATTGATCTCTCAAGGGGGAGATTTCAACATTTCGGGGTCCGAGAGTTCGAAGGACGTAGAACAGGAGGAACGCTTCCATCGCAATTCCCCGAATCATGAAAAGCCGGTAACTCTTTGACGTTAAGCACATGGTCACAGAGTGGTGGTCATGTGGATGGAGGCTAAGGGAGAATCCAGAACCATTAATCCCTTTTCGGTGTTTCGGGGACCGAGAGATGGAAGGACAAGGAGTCTAGGATTTTCAAAGTAATCAGTTATGCACATTTAATTATGCTTTTAATTGCAAGGTTGGATCTTCATGAATTCTAGAACAATAGGTATTTTGACTGTTTTCTATGTGTGCGTATAAAGGTGTATATTATCATTCTTAATGTAGAGAATTCGCTTTAATTCTCCATTAACATTTGTACTTA
This sequence comes from Picea mariana, assembly GCA_032191745.1. Classification (NCBI taxonomy): domain Eukaryota; kingdom Viridiplantae; phylum Streptophyta; class Pinopsida; order Pinales; family Pinaceae; genus Picea; species Picea mariana. Next base: position 73,900 of record JASDQU010245078.1, read on the forward strand.
TTTCCACCTATAATTATGTACAAACCTATAGCTTTCTCTAAATATATATAGAGTCTTGCACTGTCATAGGTATAGTTTCATCTGGATTCTGGTTTAATAATTGGAAAGCTCAGTTACGAGCTACGGTCATGCATCTTTACTTACAGAAAATATAAACATGCAAGTATATCTACCTAACTTGGGTCTCATTCTTACACACCAGTAGCTTACACATCAATCATAGTTTAACTCGAAGGATCCCATCTTGTTCTCTACAGTTTATGCCATTAAACAATAGTCTAATTATGAAATTTCGAATACTTAAAGGTGTATGACCTCACGGCAAGCAAAACTCTTAGAAAAATCGCGCTAAAAATCTGTTTAATTAGTTTAATACTTTCATATACAATAGTTTGTGTACTTTTCATGCCCTGTACACGGTGACTTGTAATATGATCAGTTACTTCTATTCTACCTCTATCCCGGATGAAGATCCTCCATCATTTCTACTAGTCCATTCATTATAGTATTAGAGTTGTTCCTATAACAAATAATTCCTACTATGTTTCTACAGTTTTGTGAAACTACAGAGGTCAATCGGGTTTCGGTGATTACAAATGCCGAACACAAAAAACAAAAGACCATGTTGTTTGTCGAATCACGAAACGTGGAAAGACTATGGGCCCAATACTTCGAGGTTTCAGTGTTTGGGATTTTGCGATTTCAAATGCCAAACACCAACATACAACAACTCCCGAATTGTGAAAATGTGAATGGAAAGTGGGACTAGCACTTCGGGGTTTCGGGGTTCGGAATTTTGGGGTTTACGAACACCTGACGCACAAACAAAATGAAATAAGAAATGCCAAATTGCAAAAAGAGATTAGGGTGTGTGCCCAACAATTTTGGGTTTCGGTGTTTGGTAAAGCAAAGGAACTCCTCATATATGTAACAAGCAAGTCCCGAATGCCAAAATATCAAATTTGCATTTAATCTCTTTTTAAAATCACACGCTCCAACAAATAAACTCGGAATAAATAAATGACCGGGTTTGTAATTGGTAAAAACAAATAATTTCTATGTTTGCTCAAAAAATGAATTTATTAAGAAATAAAAATGAGTTTACAACTCAATAACAAAAAAGTCATAATTATTGAGCAAACCTCCAAAACAGGGAATAACCAAATCAATTCAGGAAATGCTTTCAAGCTATCTCACCCTCTGTGTCCGGAATTACAATATGATTCAAGTATTTATGGGAACAAAACTTGCCCCTTCGAAATTAAGAAAAATCGAATTAGGGCGATGACGGTATTTGGTGGCCTGCAAAGGCTAAGGCGGCCACCACTTGATAGTGAACCCTCACATCTTGAAGGGTCAAGACGACCACCGATCCGTCGTCATAAAGCGGTGAAATGAATACAAACCAACAAGTTTTTCCTATTACAGAAATGGATTATGACACGACAGATTTCTCCCATGGAAGTACTTCAATACATAATTAACATATACATATCACCACTATAAATTATTATTTAACACAGAGAAGGAGTAGATCAACATATCTGAACCAGTTTTGCGGGAAGGCAAAGGGAACAACCACATTCCTCCCAATTGTAGAATAGGCAGCGAAAATTTCTTGTCCGATTCACCCCCTAGCCTCACCATGAATCCATGAGGGAAAACTTGGAAAACCTTATTTTCAGCAATGTCCTACAACTCCAATAGTTTTCCCTTGCCTCACACTCAAGCAGTGTTCATAACAACAAGTAAATCAAAAGTCTCCTTTCCCAGCATACTTGGCAGCATCTTGCCTCCTCTCATATGCTATTTATCATTTGCCCAAGTCTTTTCCCTCCCTTGGGAATTTTTGCAACTTTCTAAATCCCTGATTTTTAGGGGCTGCCAATGGCCAAATCACTAATTTGCCACTTGTAATAAACATCCCAGAGGTAGTTCCAACATGTTCCCCACTCATGGAATCATGGTCAGCTAAATTTAACATGGTCATTCCATTTGTCCTCCTGTTATCAATATAAAATATTTTGTTTCCATACAAGTTTCATAGTCAGATAGTTAGTTGGGTCAAATCAGGTCTTTGCCCAATAGTCAAAATAATTAATTACAATTACCAAATTCGAAATTCGGAATTGCCATAAATGGCAAGAATTTTCCAAATTTAAATTTACTAAAAACGGAATAAATTTCCAGCAATTTTAAATTTCAAAAATATTTTATTTTTGGGGATGTCACAGATCGGAAGGATGCACAATTTAAAAAGGAAGTGATAGTGGTATTTATATTTCTATACAAAGTAGGATTTCTTTCCATAATAAAGGAGATGTGTCTAGTGCATAGTCGACTCTTTCTTTACATTTTCAAAATAGTATAACATGTTTTATAGAAATATATTATCATGTCAAATTCTCCATGAAGGGTCACACATTTTTTGGACTTCTTGAGTATAAAACACATGATTTTAAAATTTTCCAATTTTAGGGTACTGCTTCCTTTCTATCATTCTACATTTCCTTCAGTTTTTCTTTTCATACTCTACATATTTGTTTTCTTTAAGTTGATACATTTTCTCTCTCATTTTATTGAATTTAAAATACTAAGAAAACCCCAAAAATTCTCTAAAATGTTTATCCAAACTTCGTTCAAAGGATAATTTTCCATTTTTTTCCCCAAAAAAATCCTCTTATTTACATTTTCTCTAAGAATAATTCACCCAAATTATATACCACAAACTTTTTTTTATTCAAGTTTCTATAAATTTTATAAAATCATTAGAAATTTGAATATTTTTACAGATAATATCATTAAACATTTTGTAGTTTTCATTTTAAGAATCAGTAAGATTCGACAAGTTTATAAGAATGGATCCTAAAAATTATCCCTCGTTTGAAGAAAAAAAATGTGGTATCAGTTTACCCAAACTCCCAATGACAATGAAAGCCTTAAGAAAAAAATTCGATGAAGCATCGTAGTAGGAGGAATATCGGGAAAGTGCTAAATAAAAAGTGTCAATAATTCTACCTATCACCAATAATCCATCGATCATTAGTGAAATCATAGGAGCCTTAAAGAAATGAGGTGAAATATTATGTTGATTGTTCATGAGTTATTGGGTATCAAAGAAAATATTATGAGTTTAAAAGAGAAAACATTAAACTTTCCTAGCAATGACAATGAACTATTTAAAGATAAAAAAATGTTCTCAAGTGTTAAGGGCACATCCTAGCTATCTAATAATGAGAAAGAATGAATCATAATCATTCAACCTTCCACATAATTTTTTTCCACCTAGGTGGCCATACAAGGCCATGTCACAAACCGTATAGTTCCATGTCATTATTTCTATTTAACCTTGGCTATTGTGTACCTTTCACATCACCTACCATATCAGCTCCCACGTCATAATCTATATGGAAAACCATCTAGAAATATTATAAGGGATAGGAGCCAATAACTTATCAATCATATAGGTTGTATGTTGATGTCGATGATCAATGATTGTGGTTTCTTTACATACCTATGAGTCACATAATGTAGGCTTCTCTTCGACGTCGATGAGATCAGAAGTTCATGTTTTGCTCGAAGGATGAAAATTTAGAAAAATCATGTTGAACCTTTGTCTAGAATATTCTCAAAATATGTTTTCATCGTTTGCACAAAAAAACCCATAAATTATAATATTCCATACTTTCTCATTGATTCCCATGATAGAGCATGTTGAATAACATTTTTATAGAGGTGTAGAAACAAGTACACCTCCACATCAGGTTAGCAATTAATAATTGGTGGGATATTTAGGATAACATTTCACATAACAATATCTACAAAATATTATCGTCATGATTAAGATTCAATTTATTTTTACCTTTGTTTCTATCTATCATAACATATAAAACCACTCAAGTATAAAACCCATTTCATATGCTCGTTAATAAGAATCATTCTTCTATTCAACTTGGAAGTACTGTGCAACCAATTATACAACAAGAAAAAATCATTTTCCTATTTCTTGTAACTCTAGTCTCATTGGTAATGGCTTCAATTGGTGACATGGTTAGGTAAAATCCATAATTCCATTCTTATCCTTGACCTAATCAATTTTTTAGGTAATGAATAACATATCATGTTCCTAAATTTTATTGGTTACAAGTCAAATTCCTTCGAGGAAGACTTCAATCGCTAAATATCCAAACAAGCAAAGGACAAGGGTTGAAGAATTAGAAGAGCAGTCTAGCTGACATAGTGGAACCACATACTACAAAGGGATCATAATTGGTCATCAAGATACCGTTGAAAAAACTATATACGCATGTACCTTTGTGTGGGTATACAAAGCCTAATACTTGTGTCACTAGCACATAGGTGTTGGGGAATAGGGTGGAACCTGTAACAAAACAAATAGACAAATTTCTTATATAATAAAAAATGAAACAAAACATTTCGAAGATCAGAACATCATTGTGCATATTGGAACTTGATATCTCCATATGATATCACTTCAATCACTTAATGATAATAACCAACAAGGTTTTCTATTTATAGCTTCAAGAGCTAACAAACTTCCACAAAATAGGGAATATATTGTCCACATATGACCATCAATTGTTAGAGTTGACTCTGTCAAATGCATGTTGTCAATTTGGTTTGAAAATGATTCTTAAACTAATCATCCATGCATACAACTCGTATTTGATTTCTGGGCTAGTCGATCCACCGCCCGACTATCTTTGACTGTTAGTCAATTATTGGACTGAGAAGTATGTGGACTACTCAATTGATTGATGTATAGTTCTATTCGATCTCTCGACTGACTGTATCTAGATTTAGGCTGACGACCCAACTAATTGAATCTAGGATAGGTGTGATGAACCATCAATTCCTGATGTTCCAAGACCTCCCCGTCATCACATGTCTCTAGAGATTCAAGAGGTGAAATTATATATTCATGACACCCTTCCATTATTGAATCTTCCTGAAGCCTAAGAATCATAATATGCTTGATCAATATCGATTTAAATAAATAATTTTTGAATATATCAAGAACATGATCATATGAGCTTCAATATTCAAGAGAGATAAATTTCTCATGAACCAGTTGTCTCAAATATTGAGCATGAAGGTCAACATGCTTGATCTTATTGTGGGAAACAATATTTCGAGAAACCTATATGGAACATTAGTATCACAGTAGATTGTATTTGAGTTCTGAAAAAGAAAGTAAAGTTATCCCAAAAGTTGGCAGATCTATACTACTTTAATACATGCTTGAACAACACCACAATATTATGCTTCTATAGTCGAAAAGGATACTACCTTATAGTTCTTTCATGACCAAACCAACGTTATAGTGCCAAAGAGAAACATATATCCATAATTGGACTTCCATTTGTAATTGTCACTATAACATCCCGTGCTTGCCCATTGAGCGAACTTATTCTTTGAGGACACTTGCTCACAAGTGATCCAGATTATTATGCTATTAAAACATTTGATTTTGATTATGAAGCATTATGGGTTGATGTCATATTGTTTTGTTGCATTGACATAGACAGGTGCTATTGACTTCATTTTACTAAGTGTGTAGGATTTCAGACATCGAGGATGCAGAGGCATCGATGCAACCCCTTGGACTCTGGATCGAGTCGGGAAGTGAAATAATGGGGTTTGATTGTTTTATATGTGATATTAGTGCATATGATTAGATGATATTATATGGATATATTTTTGACCTGATTCGTTGATGATGTAGGCTGAGGATAGCTTGTCGACCAGACTCACCTGTGGAGTAGAGGGGTCTCGCTCGACTATTAGAGATGTTGAGTGAGAGGTGTGGACAACAACCCTGCCACAGCCTGCTCGCACTCCCGCTGTGGCTCGAACTGTAGGTTAGCAATTACCTAGTTCGATAGGACCCACGATGTCATGAGAGAAGATTGAAAGAGTCCCTCACGATGATTCTAAGGGGCGTGTAATAAGGCATGGGCCTTATTCCTTAGAGGCCCTTAGTCTCCCACAAGATCACCAGGAGGAGTATTGACTCTAGGGGTTTTTGATGTCTACCAAGTTAGTCAAGAGGTGAGTGGCACCCTTGGAGCATGTGGTGCGTCCTGAACGGAACATCGCGTAAGAGGAACAATAAGAGGCGAGTGGCACCCCTGGAGCACCTAGTGCATCCTGAAGGGCACGTCGCGTGGTTATTTAATAATTGGATAAACCTAGATGGATTTAGGACAAATAAAGTGTTAAGGAAGATTTGAAACCTTTCCCTAAAAGGATATCTCCCATCCTAGGAAAATAAAGTCTAGGTCTAAATTTTACTCTTGCTAAAATTTTATCTTCTTA
>JASDQU010245078.1:85053-101587 GCA_032191745.1 Picea mariana
TAGTTTAGGCTTGTTTAGAAGCATAGACTAGGATTCTGGGCTGGTGGGCTGTCATCTTCTACTTCGGGTACCAAGAGTATTGGACCAAAGAAGGGGTGTTAGACGTGTGGTGAGCCACACTACCAACGTGATTTCCCAGTGGAGAGGACTAGAGCATCTGGATCAGCATGACCCACTACCGTGGGAGATTTAGGCAAGGCCCATTGGATTCATGCAGCGATGAATAACTGCTAGGAAGAGCACCAGTCGATTGTGCTCAAGACATTAGGTACTGTCACTGACCAGACCCTTAGTATTTTTATAGATTCCGATGCTACCGAGAGTTTCATTTCTGGTGCAGTGCTAAAAAGGATTAAGGTAAAGGAAGTCGAATAGGACGAGCTCAGCTTCGTAGAGATGACTTATGGAGCCAAACAGAAGGTTGGAGGAAACATTATGGGTTGTATCCTTAACCTAGGAGAGTTTGTCACCAGGGCCAACCTGTACATCACGATATTAGGATATTATGATGTCGTGATTGGTATGGACTGGTTGGAATCACATGAGGCGATACTCAGCTATAAGAAAAAACAATTGAGCTTGGTCGATGATGAGGGATAGAGACGTGTGACTATAGGTTGGAACCAGAGAGTTTCCCTGAGGTTGATCTCTTCCTTGCAGCTACGGAAGAGCATGCAAAAGGGGTGCAATATTTATGCTATCCTTGAAACAAGAAGGGAGTAGCGGAAGGTCTAGAACACCTTACGGTGGTGAGAGAGTTTGTAGATGTCTTTCTGGAGGAGTTACCTGGGATTTCCCCAGAGAGGGAATTGGATTTTACTATGGACCTAAAACCGTGGATTGAACTGATAGCTAGAACTCCTTATCGAATGTCGACCCAAGAGTTATAGGAGTTGAGAATGCAACTAAAATAATTGCTGGAACTGGGACTGATACGTCCAAGTGTGTCACCATGGGGTTCACCTGTTATTTTCATATGAAAGAAGGATGGGTCATGGAGGCTCTGCATTGACTATCATCAATTGAACAAGGCAACGATCAAGAATCAATATCCATTATCGAGGATTGATGATCTATTTGATCAGATGAAGGCTATGACGGTGTTCTCAAAGATCGATTTGCAATCAGGGTATCACTAGTTATGGATCAAGGAGGATGATGTCCCTAAGACCACCTTTAAGACAAGTTTTGGACATTACGAGTTTATTGTTTTACTGTTTGGACTAACAAATGCCCTAGGGGTATTCATGAGTTTGATGAACGGGGTGTTCCGTGAGTAATTGGAAAAGTTCGTCCAAGTATTCATTGATGATATTTTGATTTACTCTTGGGTGATGGAGGATCATGAAGAGCACTTACACTTGGTACTATAGTGTTTGCAAGAGCATAAATGGTATGGGAAATTGTCCAAATGCTCATTTTATCAATTGAATATTCACTACTTCGGGCATGTCATCTCCGACGAAGGTGTCGCCATGGATCCAACAAAGGTAGAGGCTATTATGGAATGACTTGCATCAATGAACCTCCTATAAGTACGTCACTTCATGGGTTTAGCAGGATACCATCGATGGCTCATTGAGGGATTTTCGAAGATAGAAAATCTGATAACAGAATTGCAGAAGAAGAACAAGAAGTTTGTTTGGACCGAGAAATGCGCGGAAGCATTTTGGAGGCTCAAGGAGTTGTTGACAATAGCACCAATACTAAAGGTCCCTGACATAGACGCAGAATTGTTGGTATGCACTGATGCATCCAAGGAAGCCTTAGGCAGAGTCTTCATGAACGATAGATGAGTGATCGCTTATATCTCAAGGAAACTGAGAACGTATGAGGAGAACTATGAGATGCATGATTTGGAGTTGTTAGCCGTTGTATATGCCTTGAAATTTTGGATACACTACCTTGCTGGAAAAAAGTTTGAACTGAAGTCGGACCACTGTGGACTACAACACATCTTTATGCAAAGCAACCTGAACGTGCGACAACGACGTTGGTCGGAATTGCTTAGCAAGTATGACTTCGAGATTACTTACATAAAAGGAACAATGAACCGAGTGGCAGATTCATTGAGTTGTAGACCACGCATGTTTTTGGTGTTGCTTCTTCAGATGAATATACAGGGAAAGATTCTAACTTTACAGAGTGACGATGACTGGTACAAAGATGTCGAGGGTTTTATCAGACAAAACACGATTATGGTAACAAGATTTGAAGAATTTATGTTTGATGATGATGGATTATTGAGGTTTAAAAATTGGAATTTATGTACCATCGAACGACGAGTTGAGGATCTTGATCCTAAGTGAGGCTCATAGAGTAGTCTACATGGCCACTGGTAGAATTCTCTTATAACAACAGTTACCAAATCACCATTAAGATAGTGCCTTTCGAGTCTCTTTATGGGTGACCATGTCAGATCCATTTGACTTGGGATTGGCTTGAGGATAGGGTCCTGGTGGGACCAAAAGCAATCCAAGAAATGGAAGAGCAAATGCAAACAATAAGACATAGGATTAAAGAAGTGTAGGATCGACAGAAGAGTTATGACGATGTGCACCGTGTCAACCATAGTTACGAGGTTGGTGATCGAGTCTTATTGTGGGTTAAACCACATAATAATTCGATCAAGTGGAAAGGGAGCTAAAATCTCTCCTAGGTTCATGGGACCTTTCGAGATTGTGGATAGAAAGGGGCCTGTGTCATATCGACTAGCCTTGCCTGATTCTTTGAGGCATATGCATGATGTTTTTATGTATTTGTTTTGAGACATTATATTAGTGATCCTACACATGTTATTGACATGATTTCCTTGCAGGTATCGGACGAGGGGGTGCTCACCGCTGAGCCGATCTACATCTTGGATCATCGCATTCGACAGCTATCACGTTGAATAGTAGATCAGGTCAAGGTCCAGGGGGACAACTATAGTCCACAGTCGGCGACGTGGGAGGACGCATATGATATGCACCAACAGTTTCCATTTTTGTTTGATAGATAGACTTATGATACTATGATACACATTATTTTGACACTTATACTGTGAAACTTTGGGATGAAGTTTATACGAAGAGGTGGTGCATGTAACATCTCTCTCTTGCACACTGAGTAAAGTTATTCTTTGAGGACACTTTCTCTCAAGTGATCCAATTTATTATGCTATTAAAACATTTGATTTTGATTATGAGGTGTTATGGGTTGATGTCATGTTGGTTTGCTGCGTTGACATAGACAGGTGCTATTGAATCAGTTTTACTGAGTGTGTAGGATTTCAGACCTCAAGGATGTAGAGGCATCGATAGAACCCCTTGGACTCTGGATCAAGTCGGGTATTGAACTAATGGGTTTGATTTTTTTATATGGGATATTAGTGCATTTGATTAAATGATATGATATGGATATATTTCTGACATGATTTGTTGATGATGCAGGCTGACGATAGCTTGCCAACTTGACTAACATGTGGAGTAGAGGGGTCACGCTCGACTACTAGAGATGTTGAGGGAGAGGTGTGGACAATAGCCCTGCCACAACCTACTAGCACTCTCACCGTGGATCAAACTGTAGGTTAACGATTACCTAGTTCGAGAGGACCCATGATGCCATGAGGGAAGACTGTGACAGTCGCTCATGATGATTCTAAGGAGCGTGCAATAAGGCAGGGCCCTTACTCCTTAGAGGCCCTTAGTCTCCCACAAGATCACCTAGCAGAGTATTGACTCCAAGGGTTTTTTATGTCTACCAAGTTAGTCAAGAGGCGAGTGGCACCCTTGGAGCATGGGGTGCATTTTAAAGGGCACGTCGTGCAAGAAAAATGGAAAGAGGCGAGTGGCACCCTTGGAGTGTGTTGTGCATCCTGAAGGGCACGTCGCGCAAGAGAAACCAAAAGAGGCAAGTGGCACCCTTGGAGAACCTAGTGCAGCATTAATGGCACGTCATGTGGTTATTTAATAAATGGATAAACCTAGATGGATTTAGGACAAATAAAGTGTTAAGGAAAATTTGAAGCCTTTCCCTAAAAAAATGTCTTCGAGCCTAGAAAAATAAGGTCTAGGTCTAAATTTTATTGGTGATAAAATTTATTTTCTTAATATATATATATATATATATATATATAATAAATAAAAATGATAATCTTCATTAATCTTGTGACAAGAAGGGGGTAAGCAATTAAATTGATTTATAAAATCTTTTGGGATAAAATTTAAAAAGGGGAAATAATTGTTTTACTTATTATTATAATTAAAATTTATTCATTAGAAAGAAAAAGAGAAGAATGGTAAGTTTCTTTACTTGCCTTTTTGAGTTTAAATAAAAAGGGGAAAAAGGGAAATCTAAAATAATTAGGAAACTAGGAAAAAGAAGGAAACATAAAAAGAAAAGGGAAACACATGGAAAAATCAGAAAGTCTAACTTAATAATTTATCTAGCATTAAAGAACATTTTAAATTAAATTGAACTAGTAAATTAATAATGGGGAAAGTCATTAAAACCTATAGGGGAATTTGGGGACACCTAGGAGCAATTCTACGAATGACTCTAGGTGGGTCAGGGAAATAAGGGTAATTAATTAATTAAAAAATTAGTTTTTGGAGGAATGAAGGGGATGGATGACACATGTATAGTGAGGATTTTTTTGAATTAATTTATTAAACATTAAATAAAATGGGATTTTGGGAGAGTAAAGGACTTCGAAACTCTATATAATGGAGGGATGAAAATGATGCGGGATCTCTTTTGTTTGTGTAACGTTACGCTGCAGAAATATGTACTTGATTGACTTAGCTTGTGGGAGTTGGGATACCCAGCTTGGTGAGGAGTGTTAGCTCGGCCTTGCGAGGCATGTTGGGAGCTATTTGATTCTCTGGATAGTGTGCATGGCCCCTTTGCGGATTGGGGGATTAAGGGGGAAGAAAAGTACCCCTAGCGTTGGCTAGCAGGTACCGGTGAAGTCTCGTCGGTCAGCAAGCCTGAGTTGCATGAAGTGTGCGAGACATCAACTCAGAGTGGGCGATTGGGCAATGGTACATTTTCTTTATTTTTGCATGGTAGATTGTTAGTATGATTATGATTTTAGATGGGCATGTTTAATTGGGTAAGGAAAATGAATTTCTGAGCATTCTAGTTGATGAATGAATTTTTCCATAGCCCTTAGCTCGATATTCATATTTCCTGGCCTTCGATCCTTGCATGTCTTGACCATCCTGTGGTTGATTGATTGTGATGATTGTAGTTTATTTTTCCCTCGTCCCTATCTCATTAGTCCTCGCCTGAGCAGTCGACCAAGAGCCTGATCTACGATCGTCGCTTCGACGTTAATAGACCTATGGATCTCAACGCCTTGATTTTCTTTGCGTGTATGATGAGAGAAGGATGTTCCTATCATTTTTCTACCTCTGTTGTTTGTCCTTGGCAGATTGTTTGTCTTGTGCCTTGATGCAGATATTTGACCAGACAAATTATTGATTGAAGGTGAAATTTTATCTTTTCTTGTCTGCGTTGTGCTCCTTTGTTACTTTGGTGAATTGCCATTATCAACACTAAAACTGTGCATTTTAAGACTGTGTTATTGGCCACTGTTTGTGACAATGATTTCACCTTGATTTTTACTCTTTATGACTACCATTCGATACTCTTAACTACGTGGAGATTTAATTTACTATATTAAAAAAAAAAAAATCTAAAAACCAGAACATCCTAAACCTTAAATACCTTATAGAATTACCATTTTTACCGATGAAACCTTCATATTCTACAAGGTCTCGGGTAAAACCCTTTTATAGTAAGAAGTAGGAATTAAAAAAATTATATCTAGTTTAAGCTCTGGAGGTCAGAGTTAGGGAAAATTTGCACTCTACAACTAATTCCTCATCAAACGTCACCTACCTTCCTGCTTCTGTGTAAATGGTGTAAAATAGAATTTCGTTGACAAATATTGTGTATTGAATAAGTCTATGTTGCCAATTCCTTTAACCTATGTTTGTTGTTTTCAAATCATATCCACCTGGTAGTTGCTTCATTCCTGTCAAAAGTTTCACATCAATTTATCACCTTGCATCTCCTCAAAATTAAGCTATAATTATGAAGCCTGCATATTCTCTTATTTATATCAACAACTGGTCTAAAATGGCTCTGGTCAACATAAATAACTGCCTCCTACTTCTGATATTATTTCTTGTGTTTATTGTATGTACATTGAACAATTAACGAATGTTTATTATAGAGAATGTTTATGCAAGTACAATGGATAATCATTGTAGTGCATGTTTATGTATAATGAATGTTTATTGTATAGCGAATGTTTATTGTAGAAAATGTTTATGTATGTACAATGAATAATCATTGTGGTGAATGTAATTCCATTCTGGTGTGTTTAGTACAACGTTTTACTTATTTGTCAATGACAGAAAATATAAGAATCCAGTCTGGTGTGTTCTTACTTGAACGTTTTTCTTTGCATTTCCACTTGAAGGTGTTTCATCGCTTCCACTTACTGCTCAGAGGAATTTTCTTTTTGTGACGACTCTCATTGCATGGGTGCCTGGCATGTGCCCATGGTCTACACTTCGTTTTGACTTACCCTGGGGTCGAAATGGTTACCCTATCTAAGAGGGCATTCTCTTTTATTAATTACATGCATTTAACTTAACAGTGAAATGTTAATATGGCTTATGCAATTACTAAGTTTAAAGTTAAAAACTCTCACCTTCTGATACATCCTTGGACAGTGAAACCTTAATTATCTTACTTTACATTCCACAATTATTCCAACATTTTTGGATCATTTTTTAAAGAAAATCCAATGTTAGCATTGATGGTTCATCACAAAATGATAGTTCAAGGTCACTTGTGTGATTTAATGGAGCGTAAAGGTACCAATGGAATCAAAGGGGGTAGGAATCATAATGAATAAGTTAAGATGCAATCCATTTTTCTTTTTTTTTTTGGAAACGTCGCACATCCTTGATTTCAATGATATCATGGATGGTATTTCTTGCCTAGTCTCCTAGATCAAGAGTAAATCTCATCTTAACCCTATGCTTGGTCTCCTAGCTCATGCATAATCATAATATTAACCCTAATAATGTCTATAATAGAAATGTTCAACCAAAATTTCATAGTATGAGGAGATAGTTATATTTGATTAACAACTAATTAATTATTAGGATTAGGGTTATTAGGGTTGGAGTTATATTAAGTATTTGATTACAGGTTTACTGTATATATTATATTGGAAATATAATATAATATTAAATTAGATATGAATGCATTCACTCTTGATATGCTCTTACTGTTTTCTATACAGTCATTGAATTCACTCTTAAAATGATGAAACTAAGATGCAACTACAAATACATTACATTCACTACAACTACATTAAATTAAAGACCAATGGAATCGCGTATTAAGGGTTATATTTGAATTAAGCAATGCAAAAATTACTAACCAACCTTATCGCAAAACTACTAACCGATTAGTCAATTAATACACCAAGAATGTCACATTGAGTATTATAAAAAAAATGATGAAAGACTATCTCATCTACGTTGAAAAATTAAAATCAAGAAAAATCAAAGTATTGATTGTAGCATCTCGCTCTTGTGCACTCGATGTGACTTATTCTTGTAGACACTTATGTGCAAGTGATCCGATTCACTATATGATTGAATGATTCGATTATGGATCATGATGAGGTTTGTGGATTTGAAGATATGTTATTTTATGATATTTATATGGATAGGTGTTATTGACTGGTTTTCCCAAGTGTGCAGGATACTTAATGTTTGAGGATGCGAATGGAATCGATGGATATCCTTGGACTCTAGATCAATTCAGGGAGTGGACGATTATGGTTTGAATGTTTTTATATTACATATGTGACATATGACTAGATATTATAATGTTGATCGTTATCGCTAACACATTTCATTGATGGATGTCGTAGACGATATCTTGCTAATCAGACTCACATTAGGAGTAAAGGGGTCATGCATGAGGTGTGGAAGAAGCCCTGCCACAGCCTACTAGCACTCCCTCCATGGATCAAACTGTAGGTTAATGATTATCTAGTTCGAGAGACCAATGATGTCGTGAGGGAAGACCATGACAATCGCTCACGATGATTCTAAGGGGTGCGCAATAAGGAAGGGTCCTTATTCCTTCGAGGCCCTTAGTCTCCCACAAGGTCACCTGACAGAGTATTGACTCCAAGGGTTCGACCTCTACCAAAATCATTCAAAAGGCAGGTGGCACCCTTGGACCACGTAGTGTGTCTTGAAGGGCACATCATGATTTTCAACTCTGGTAGGCTAATAAATTGAGTACCTAGAATACATGCTTCATTAGGACCTGGTCGGCCTTAAAATTAATGATGGCATGAGTAAATTTTAATAACTAATTTTCCCTTAAAAATTATCACCAAGCCTAGTGAATTTAAAACATAGGTCTAAGTAGAACATGTGAATAAACACACTAAATTGACATATAACAAGAAGGGGGGTAAAGAAAATTCACACATTACTAATTAAGGTAAAACTTTAATGAATGATTAAATTATTAAAAGGGTAAATGGTTGTTTATATCTAAACTTGTTAAATCTAAACTAAGAAGAAAAGGGGAAACTTAATGAAAAGGGGAATGTCTAACATAGTAGGTAATCTAGTCTTTGGAACCTTCTAATTGTGAACTCAACTAGGGTTTAATAAAGGTGTTAGTCATTTAAGAAATGTAAGGGATTAAAGGGACACCGAGGAGCATTTTTAGGAACGCTTTTAGGTGGGTGAGGGAAATAGGAAAATTTAATTAATTAGTAAATTTATTTTTTGGTGCAACTAAGGGATCGGGTCACATGTGTGCAGGGGAGGTTTATCTTAATTAAATTCAATAAAAAGAATCTAAAGAGGGTTTGGGACACCAAACACTAGGAAAATTCTATAAAAATGATGGTGGAGGAGGAGTAGGGAAACCCGATATTTTGATTGATTTTTATTGTGGGAGTTGGGATGCCTGGCTCGACTAGAGATTGGTATCTTGACCTTGCGAGGCGAGATGGGAGATAGCTTTATATGCTTTGTGTGCATGGCCCCTTTTTGGTCGAGGGGGATCAGGGGGAAGAAGAGTACCCCTAGCATTGGCAGGGAGGTACCAGTGAGGTCTCAGTGGTTAACAAGTAGGCGCTCCATGCAGCACAAGCGTGGGACAACTACTTTGGATTATTCAACTTTGGTTACAGTACACATGTGTAAATTTTTGAATTGGTAGATTAGTTAAAATATTTGTATGTGGATTTATATATTGATGAATGTTGTAATGGATTCTAGCATAATAGTTGGTGATTTCGATTGAGATTGTTCTTTTCAATAAAATGGAAATTGCTCTGCTTATTTAAGAAAGATTTATGGTTGATTGCATGTTTATGACTTGTCGCATCTGGGACCTTCCTTTTTTTCTCGCTTCTAGATGTGATTAAACCCTTGCGCACTATGAAAAAATTGTCCAACAATGGAGTTTTTTCCCCTGTGATTTTATTTTTGTCTCAGCTTTCTTGATGAAGTTGAACCAACCCTTGGACAAATTTTCACCCTCTTAATGATCTATTTCTTCTCTGCAATGACTGGTCTCTTCCCACTCCAATCCTCTTAGAGGCATGTCGCCTTGTTGATCCTTTCACCCAACAAACAACTGTATGCACAATGTGTGTGAGAGAGGGAATGGTTGTTTTTTTGTTTTCTCCTTTATGTAAAGAAATGTGAACACCCTGTGCATGAGAGAGAGAGAGAGAGACCCAATGATGGGTCCATGCGAATATACCTTTCCTTGAATCTGCACTCGCTTAGACTGACAACATTTTAGGGGTCCTTTAACTCATAGATCCCTTCCATTTCCATCTTTGGGTTTCCATATCTTGGCACAAGAATTTTTCCCAAATCGTTATCTCTTTACCTGACATGAAACTAAAGTTAAATGTTGTTCTTTGCACAGTGTAACAACCCAAGCCATTATGACTATAAGTGAAGAAAAAAATGCAATTTGTTTTTTGTTTTTAGGCAGGAAGGAAACAACGACAATAGTAAACCACAGAACCTGACGATGAACACCATACACGTATATAAGACAATAGACAACAACTACAACGAACAAATTCCCACAATGGAAAGCACACACTCTAACAAAGTTATCATTCACCTCTATCCAACAGGGCACGCAAGGATCCCCTCATAGAGAATCATGTTGTCGCTAGGTGATAGACGTGACAATAACCCTGGGGCTACATAACCTATATAGACAATAGACTCAAGACAAAACCATGTGCTAGGAGACTGAAATAACTAACAAGAAGACAATACCCACACACCCAAGCAATGAGTTGACAAGACACAATATGACATTACTTGATTTAAATTGCACGAATTATTAAACGACTCACCAATAACCTTAAACTGTTATTTGTTAGGCATGAGGTGTAAGTACGGAGGAGTGAACCACTATAATGTTACTATTAACATAAATGTTATCATAATTTTGAACTATTATATCCAACAATGATGTCCCTCTCCCATAAAATAATAAACACAACTGTAAAAACACTTTAAATAAAAAATCATGAACATGTTATCATAAAAACATGCTATCATTCATTCACAACAATCAATGCTAAAACACAGTCATACCATTAATGACACTAGCAGGATCATATTGTTCTTACTAGTATTATTACATGCTAAAACACAGTCATACTACATGCTAAACCAAGCCTTATCAATTCAAGAAAACAAACATTGTTTCCATATAGAATAACCCAACAATATGTTTGAAGGAATGAACCAAATGAGTTCATCAAGTCTCCCGGAGAAGATATTGAGAGAAAAGAGTGATTCTTATAAATATTAGTGTGATCAATATAAATGTAAGACAACACTTCAGATAGAATGGACAATTATGAAATTGAAACTGATATACATCGATACCAAAACACTTGTCTCAAGAGCAGACAATGCCCTAACTATCAATATCCAATCTATACTAAGAACCTATTCCATAGTATAACTCGTTGTCATTGTATTGTATAAATTCACTGCACATTAACATTATAAATTGACTGTAAATTATCAGCTATAAATCGACTATAATTTGTTGTCTGTGAATCTTGTCTTATAATAATGTATAAAAAGGGGTTGTTGTCATTAGATTTCGTTGGTCTATAATCGTTGTTTTTAAAAGGATTAATATTTAAAAAGGAAATTAGCAGAAAATTGGTTATAAATAGTTGTCAATAATCATCAGTAAAACTTAGTCAAGCACATGTAAAACACAATGATTATAGCATAGGTAAAACATAGTGAGGGTAAACGTTGTCTAAATTTTTGTTGTGAGAAAAATATGAGAGATTGTTGTAATAAATATGTGCCAAGGCTTTGTAGTAAAATAAGTGAGATTACTGCATTAAATATGTGCCAAGTATGTCTAGAAAAATGCCATTCCATTGTTCTTTATTCCATTAGATAAACACATTGTCTTTTAAATTTATATAACAAATTCGCAGTGTGTATCTATGTTTATTAAAAAAAAATTGCTACCATAACTAAAACACTACAATATATAATTCTCTACCACATTGAAAACGTTGGGTAATAGTGCTATCCTTATTCACTATAGATACATTACTATCCATACTCACTGTAAAAAGTGTTGTCACTAAATTGCTAGAAATTGAGGTTTGTCAGAGTGTAAGTGACACGCAGAGTGCATAAATGATAAGTTGGCACAATAGAGATGAAATCACAGGGTGACTAAATGCCGATAAAAGTGGATCGCTGGATAGCACACAATAAACATGCCCCCATCTCACACAGTATAAACACCACCAATGCACAACCAAAAATGCTACCCTTGCATAGTAAACACACAGGCATTCAAGTAAAGAATATCATTGTGGTTCAAGTGTAAAAACATAGGAATTCAAGGTAAATATAATCGTTGTAATAAGCCACTACATCAAAGTCTAATAATGAAGGGTTTTTTGTTAAAGGAAATCACATCCATGACTTCTAGTAAGGACACAAAGATTTAAAAGGAGGGAAAATGCCTCCATAAGTAAATAAAAACATAGTCCCTATAACTTACAAGAGCAGTCACGACATAAAAAACGAATTAAAATAAAGGAGTGTAAATTCACAGTCAAGAAATGGTAAATTAGTAGTCTAATACAGGTGTAAATTCGTTTTCAACGAATGGTAGAAAAAAAAACATAGACACAGAAAAATAAGCGTAGACATTAACATATTAAAATGATGAGATTTACCGATGGGATTCATCAATCAAAATGCAGATTTTTACCATCCAAAACATAGAAGAAATCAATCACAAGAAAGTGCAAGACCAATCATTCAACCTTGAATCAATCAACTTAGAGAGAAGTAAGGTAGATGGTTGGGCAAAAATGATCCTTCGCTCATAATCCATGCATAGAAAAGTAGGGCATTAGAATCTATAGATCTTTAAACACTGAAGTGACGACCATCGATCTGGCTCCTCGCCAACTTCTCAAAAATGGACTGATGACCTAGGGATAAGGGCGGAATATAAAGCACAAAATCTTCATAATAATCGTTAAAACCCACACAAATGAGCCAATGAAATCAAAATTTGGGGTTTGCCAAAGGGAATCCATCAGAAAACAACAATCAAGGGAATTACAATATCGAAGGGAGGTAGGTGCAAGACAGTGCATGGAAATGAAATCTTAAATGAGCATGGAGAAATAACATGATTAAATTTAAATTCATTGCAAGTAACAATTAGACCAGTGTACCTTAGCCAAATGCAATTGCTTAGAAGTTTTTGTCCCACGCGCCCAGTCCAACTTCCGCTTGCTGATTGATGTGACCTAAATGATATGTCTTAGTCAATGCTAGGGGAATCTTCTTTCCCCTTAGCCCCTCGAGCCATAAAGGGTCCACACACACTATACCAAAGAACAACTAGGACCCAACTCGCCTCACGAGGTTGAGCTACAACTCGTTATTTGAGATGGGTATCCCAACTCCCACAAGATAAGTCAGTCAAGACAAAAATTCAGCAACATAACATTATGCATAAAAGATCATATCCATACCCCTCCTCCTCCATCCTTTTTATAGAGTTTTTAAGTGATCTCTTTCCCAAATTCTCATTTAATTTCTTTTTCATTGATTTAATCAGAAAAAAACTCCCTCGTACACATGTTACCCATCCCCCTAGTTGCACCAGATATTAATTTCATTAATTATTTAATTATTCCTATTTCCCTCACCCACCAAAAAGCATTCCAAAAATGCTCCTTGGTGTCCCAATATTTCCTTGCACATTTTAAATGACTTACGCCTTTACTAATTCCTAGTTAAGTTCCTAATTAGTAAGTTCTTAAAGGCAAGATTCCTTACTAAGTTACAAATTCAGATTTTTCCTTACATTTCCCTTTTTCTTTATGTTTCCACTTTTTCCTTTAGTTTCCTATTTCTTTTAAGTTTCCCTCTTTTCCCTTTTTAACTAAAACTCAAATAGAAAGTGTAGAAAAACCACCTTTTACCCATTTTTCTTTTTAATTAATAAAATTTAATTAGCATATGTAGATAAAACAATAATTTCGCTATTAATCCCCCAATAAAATTTGATTTTAGTAAATTAATTTAATTTCTTACCCCTTTCTAGTTACATGTTTAATTATGATTATTATTTTTGACCACAAGTGTCACTTAGACCTAAATTTTAATTTCACTACGCTGGGCGCCATTTTTATCAGGGAAAAATTGTTTTTAATTCTTACTTCTCACATCATTCATTCTAAGGTCGTCTATAACATTCCGCTCTTGCACGCACTAACCGAACTTATTCTTTGAGGACACTTTCTTGCAAGTGATCCAGATTCTTATACTATTGGACGTTTAATTATGATTATGAGGCATTATGGATATGATGACATGCTATCTTGTTGTATTGACATAGACAGGTGTTATTGACTCGGTTGTCCCGAGTGTGCAGGATTTTGGACCTCGAGGATGCAGAGGCATTGATGAAACCCTTGGAGTCTAGATCGAGTAAGGGAGTGGACTATTGGGGTTTGATTGTTGTACATATGACATATGTACATCTGATTAGATGTTATGATTATGAATTTTATTTCTGACATGATCCGTTGATGATGCACGCTAACAATAGCTTGCCGACCAAACTCACATGTGGAGTAGAGGGGTCATGCACGATAACCAGAGATTTTGAGGGAGAGTTTTGATTAAGGTTGGTTTTCATTGATGTCAACCCTTGAAGAAAGACCTGTACCACAAAGGTTTGGGTAATGGACCGAATAGTGTTTGATGTAAATATGACTCATTATTTTTTTGTCATGGTTGATAAGAAGTAGATATGGATGAAATCCAAAGTGGTCCCCTTATGGTGAAATCCCTCAGAAAAAGACGCTTTGTGGAGTAAGAGAACCCATGCTTAATTGTGTAATAATGAGATGAAGGAAAGTGAATTTTTCAGGGAAAATATCCTAGATGGATAGTTCTTGTCATGTCATTTCCGGTGGGTAATGGACCCAAGTTTGTTTNCATATGTCATCTAGAAGCCCCAAATGGTCAAAGTAATCAAAGTGGTTTAAGAGATTTTAAAAGCTAAATAATAAAGTGAAGTGATGAGTGTATTATAATTCAAAGTGAATAAAAAATAAATTATTTCAATAAATATTTTAATGGATAAATTAGAAGTGGACCCAACCCTAAAATATCGAAAGTGGAGCCAAGTGACCTAGAAGATGTTTTTAAGGAAGCTACTTGGAGAGTATAAATAAGAGGCAAGGCTCTCTCATTTGAAACACACTTGAGCATATTGAATATCTATAGGTTTTTGAGGTATAAAAATGATATCTAAGCCAAAATTCTGAGGAAAGTGAAGAAAGGAAGGTCGAAATGAAAGGAAGGATAAATTCTTTTGATGGTGCTTTCTAAGGTATGTTATTTTCCAGTCATCTCACCATTTTCATTGTAAATTGTTTTATATAATGATTCATATCCTAAAATTGCTATTCAAGTGAGAAAACATATCCAAGTATCCGTGGTTAAAAATTCATCTTGTGGATCATTGTAATTTGGGAATTACACTCTGTGGAAAATAGGTTTTGTGGTCAGTCTTGAAACTAGTCAGAATCAGGTGTTTCAGGTAAAAACATCATAACTTATTGATAATAGATCCAAATTTAGTGAGACTAATTGTGTTGGTTAGTTTACAGTCTATAGTATGTTGTGTAATAGTTTCATATCATTTCATCAAATTTTTGGTGTGGGGCACAGTCTACAAGGTCGCTCTCTAGAATAAGACAAAATTCAGTAAGGTATGCCATTTTTGCTATAACTCCTTTTGTGAGAGCTTCCAAGTAGTGCCACTTTGACGAATTGTATAAAATAAATTAAAGAACATTTTTTATCAGTTTCAGAGATTTATACGTTACAGGTTCAAAGTTATGATTACTTCAAGTTAGGGTTGTTGACTAATCCAAAACTAGGCATGTGAGACTAAAGAAAAGTTTGATGAAAATGTTAGTCTCTTGTTTTTAAAGATAAGGAAGGTTTGAAGGAATGTGATCATATACACCAGGTCTATTAAAAAGATACAAATCATATTTGGATGATGAAATTGATGAGGGCTTTTGGTTGAGGTACATGTTGAGTACATGGTTGAGACAAGTAGTTGATGAGTTGGTGCACATACATGAGGTGTATAGTTGATGATGTTGTTACATATTGATGAGTCATAGTTGATGATTAGTTGACACATTATTGGTACATACTTGGCACATGGTTGGATGCACTTGTTTATGGTACAGGTTGATTACAGGTTGGTGCATGGTTGGATGCACTTATTTATGGTACATGTTGATTACAGGTTGGTGCATGGTTGATGCACTTGTTTATGGTACATGTTGATTACAGGATGGTGCATGGTCGAGGAACTTGTTTATGGTACAAGTTGATTATAGGTTGATGCATAGTTGATGCATGGTTCAGATTTATTGGTACAGGTTTATAACGGCATATCTCACAGTGATAGTGTGACAGTGGTTCCATCATTCTACTTCTAATTCAAGGTGGTAGGATGGGGCAAGGACAGGTGGTTGTAGCCACCTTCCGGTTGTAGCTGGAGAAAAATGGGGGTTGTAGCCTCCTTCTGTTTGTAGCCAAATATTTGGGGAGTTGGAGCTTCCCTCAGGTTGTAGCCTGAGAAACTAGGGGGTTGGAGCTTTCTTCCAGTTGCAGCTAGAAAACAAAGGAAGTTGGTGCTTCTAATGAATGTAATTCTTCAATACATATAAGAAAAATCATTCTGTGGTTTTCTCTCGATTTGGGTTTCCACGTAAAACACTAGTTTACTGTGTATGTGTGTGATTGTTTATTTATTACTTCTCATTATTGGATAATAATTCTACATTGATATAACATTTGAAGAAAAAGGATTATAATTACGTTATTATTGATTCACCCCCCCTCTCAGTAATCTAACA
>JASDQU010245078.1:142201-155473 GCA_032191745.1 Picea mariana
TCTCCCAAATCCAAGATGGAATTTACCATCGACCTAAAACCTTAAACTGAACTGATGGAAAGAGATCCTTATTGTATGTCGATAGCTGAGTTATAGGAGTCGAAAGTGAAACTGGAGGAGTTGTTCGACCTAGGATTTATACTCCCAATTCTGTCACCTTGGAGTGCTCCTATTAATATCATACGGGATAAGGTTGGGTTTTGGAAACTCTTCTTGACTACCATCGAGTATTCCTTGATGACATATTGATATTTTCTTGGCGGGAGGAAGATCAAGGCAAACTTTTATGCCTGGTAGTACAGTGTTGCGAGAGAAAAAATTACGACAAGCGGTCGCAAAGCTATCGAGAATTCATTGCTTAGGGCATGATATCTAAAGCAAAGGCATCATTGTGGATCCAATGAAGGTAGAGGTTATTGTGGAGTGTCCTGCGCCGATGAATGTTCTAAAAGTGTGTATATTCATGGATTTAGAAGGATATTATCGACGGTTTGTTGAGGGTTTCTCGAAGATAGAAAATTCGATTACGGAATGGCAGACAAAGAACAAGAAGTTTGTGTGGACCAAGAAATGTGCAGAAGAATTTCGAAGGCACAGGGAGCTCTTGGTGGCAGTGCTAAAGCTAAAAGTCCCTGGCATGGATGAGGGACTCTTGGTATGCATTGAAACATCCAAGGAAGGCTTAGAAGAAATCTTGAGGCAATATGGTAGAGTGATCACTTACATCTTGAGGAAGTTAAGGAATCTTGAGGAGAACTAAGAGACACGCGATTTGGAGTTATTATCCACTGTGTATGCCCTAAGAGGGTGGGGACACTACCTGATTGGACCGAATTTTGAAAAAATAAAAACAGACCACTGTGGTTTGCAACATCTTATTACACAAAATGACTTGAACGTGCGGTAAGGGCGATGGTCAAAAATGCCTAACGAATTCGATTTGAGGTTACCTGCATAAAAGGAACCATGAATAGAGTTGAAAATGAGTTGAGTCAGAGATCCCAAATGTTGTCGGTGGTGTCTCTTCAGAAAAATATTCATGAAATGATTCTAAATAGAGCGCGACGATGACTGGTATAAAGAGGTTAAGGAACTCTATTGGAAAAAACACCATGCTGGTACCAAATTGAGATATACTGTGGACAACGATGGATCTTTGAGATATAGTAACTGGATTTACTTACCTCCCAATGATGATTGGATAAGTTTTGATCTTATACGAATCTCATAGAGTAGTGTACATGGATCATCAAGGAGTCATGAAGATGAGGACATACCTTAAGCCCTTATTATTTTGGAAGGGATAAAGACAGACATCGTCAACTATGTGACGAGATGTCTAGAAGGTCATCATGTGAAGTTTGAACATACAAATCCAACAAGATTTCTACGTCCACACACCATTCTAGAATCGACATGGGAGGTCATCTCGATGGACTTCACTGTTGAATTTTCGCTGACGGCAAGGAGGCATGACCCGATTGTCATGGTAGTTGATACTCTGATGAAGAGTTCACATTTTTTCCCTGTGTGTATGACGGAACAGACACCAAGTATAGCTAGATAGTATATCAACAAGTTGTTGAGACTACCAGACATACCAAAGGAATCATATCCGGTAAGGGATTCAGTGTTTGCAAGATGATTTTGGTTGAGTTTCCCAAGAGGCCTTAGGAACACCACTAAGCTTTGGTACAACATGTCCCTGAGATAAATAGGATACTAAAGGAACGAACCAATTTGGGAATGTTGTGTTGCGTATGTGTGCATTGGACCAACATAAACATTGGAAATAGTTATGGCTGTTGGCTGAGTTTGCGTGCAACAAAAGCCATCAAAGCACCATTAATATGGTTTCATTTGAGTTTCTTTATGGGAGACCATGTCAGATGCCTTTGAGTTGGGATCGACTAGAGGATGGGGTCCTGGTAGGACCAGAAGCGATCCAAGAATTGAATGAACAATTACAAACGATACAAAAGGTGATGGAAGAAGCGTAGGATCAACATTACACATCATGTCAACCATAATTATGAAGGGCCTAACGGCTAGTAGTGCCTCATTCTTAGAGTCGTTGCATGACGTTTGTCTTGATCCCATCTGAGAATTTAGTTCATTGATCCTACACATGAGATTCACGGAGTTATTGGCGGATGCTGGATAGGGCTGCGCATGTCGGAACCAATCATTTTTCTGGACCATCGCATTTTTCCTAAATCATGAGGTCTTTACCCAGCATGAAACCGAAGTTAAATGTTGTTCTTGGAACATGCATTTCACCCCAAATCGTGAGATCTTTACCCAACATCAAACTGAAGTTAGATGTTGTGCTTGGAACAAGCATTTCAACACCAAATAGTGAGCTCTTTACCCAACATGAAACTGAAGTTAAATGTTTTTCTTGGCATAGAGAATTCGCCCAAATTGCGCACTCCCTCCTGACGATGTTATACCCTGAACTTACCTATGGGTTTCTTCTTCATACATGCTCAACACACATTTTTATTTTCTCTGCGTTGGGTGTAAATCGTGAGTAACATGTGGGGGAAAATAACACATAGATTCTACCTTCTAGACGAAATGAAATTCCTCCATCCGCTCCACAAATTTCACTTGCATTCACACCGAGAAATGCCCTCCATTTGCTCAACGATATTTAATTCGTTTACACAGCGAGTTTCCCTTTTTATTACTCAGATTTTTCTACACTCAAGACACCCTGGGCGTTTATGGGAACCCTCCTTGTTTAGCTGGAAAAATCAAACCCTTTTTTATGTCACTTATTTAGCTTGTTAATGGGCGTCATTGTCATTTTGTAGGTCTAGTTTTTACATGTACTCATTTTACTAAATGTTTCTTAAATGTTTATCGATTTAATGATGGTTGATTTATGCACCCAATATCTTAATACATCTCGCTTGTCGTTAAAAAGGATTAGGTCCTCATGAATAAAATCAAGGAACACCGGTATACAATTCTGTTAGTGAATGACATATGTTGAAGCGTGATACGATATGTAATTACATATACTTGCACGCATCGATAAATGTTGAGGGGTGACCACTTAAGAGCATCCACAATGTAGCAAGCGAGCCAGCACATCAAGCAGAAAAGACAGCGGGACAACGCCTACACAAATACTGAAATACCTTGATATTGTTGCGCCAAACATTAATGTGTGGAGTTAATGAAGCGCACTTGTACATTGTAATGAACCTTGAGTGGATAAGCTCACGTCCTTAGGTAGCTGAGGCATTTAATAGATTTAATGCTGTTAGATAGGAATTTAATTGTAGATTTGATAGTTGTAGAGCTCGAGAGGGAAAACGGATAAATACACCCTCCTTTGTATCATTGTATTCATTCAGAATCAAACAGGAGCAAGAAGAGGAGAGAAACCAGAGAACTTGTGGAGAACACTCATGTAAAGATTGAATTAATAGAGGGGACTCTTTGATTCAATTTCATGGATCACGTTGTTTTCTCTGTGCATGTTGTTTATATGCTCTGGTCTGAATGTTTTCCTTGTATGCATTTGCTTTGAATATGTTGTGCATGTGATTTCAGTGTTTTTAGATGAAGTCTGAGAGAGAAGAGAATAAGTTCCGATTGTTTCTCTGTCTAAGCCACGAGATCCCTGTATAGAGTGCAGTGGAATTCATCAACATAGAGTGCGTTGATGAGGCTAGACAATTAGACCCTTATTCTCATTCACCCAGAAGTTGATTTGGGTTGGTAGAGCCGTGCAGGAGAAGTGCAGGTTGAATTTGAAGTCTCAGTAGCTATTCTGAGCACAGGAAGACAGGGATTACTGTGGTTGTAGGTGCATAAGATCTGAAGGACTCAACACTTTGGGAGTTGTTGAGGATCGAGTACGAGAAGTGTGTGCAAAGTCTCTGAGGGATTCAGAGTCAACAAGNCTTTGAATATGTTGTGCATGTGATTTCAGTGTTTTTAGATGAAGTCTGAGAGAGAAGAGAATAAGTTCCGATTGTTTCTCTGTCTAAGCCACGAGATCCCTGTATAGAGTGCAGTGGAATTCATCAGCATAGAGTGCATTGATGAGGCTAGACAATTAGACCCTTATTCTCATTCACCCAGAAGTGGATTTGGGTTGGTAGAGCCGTGCAGGAGAAGTGCAGGTTGAACTTGAAGTCTCAGTAGCTATTCTGAGCACAGGAAGACAGGGATTACTGTGGTTGTAGGTGCATAAGATCTGAAGGACTCAACACTTTGGGAGTTGTTGAGGATCGAGTACGAGAAGTGTGTGCAAAGTCTCTGAGGGATTCAGAGTCGACAAGCTCAGGAGGGATAGTTCCTTCGTGACACTGTGGAGACAGACCCAGGAGAGGCTCAAGCCGGAAGGAGCTTTGAAGCAAAATAAATCCTCAAGGAGGAGAATCAACGGCCAGGGTTCGCAGGATAGATTCATGAAATGTCGCTGACTGTCAGATCTGGGAGAAGTGGCGAGGCGTTTTAACACTTAAGCGTAGGAGGAACCCAGAGCCATTGGGATTCGGCATATCGGGTTTCCCGGAGGCAAGAGCTTCATAGTTGTTGAAATCGCGATTAGCAATTTCCCGATCTAATCGGAGCCATTGATCGCTAGGGGGATAGGTGGCACAAGATCCTGGGAAGTCGGGATTCATCATTCAGGGTTTTACAGTGCAAAGGAATTGCGACCGGTGAAATCACGATCCCACGATTCTCGATAAAGCAGAGAGAGGAGGTGACATGGCAAGGAATTAGCGCACGTGCATATCGGAGTTTGGAGTTTGGGGATTTGCGGTGCAAGCGAACCACGACAT
The DNA here is from genome assembly GCA_032191745.1 of Picea mariana. NCBI lineage: Eukaryota > Viridiplantae > Streptophyta > Pinopsida > Pinales > Pinaceae > Picea > Picea mariana. The sequence goes on from JASDQU010245078.1 coordinate 147,010, forward strand.
CATATACAACGATTTTCCGATAGGAAAATCCCTGATAGGAACGGAAGTGTTGACTCTTTTACCCATCACGTTTTAGGGTTTTGAGTAGCACAAGGACGTGCACATAGGTTTCGCGATAACGCGAAACCCGATTTCCTGAGAAGATTGTCGGGAGATCAATAGAGCATCCTGTGGGTGACAAAAGGTCCCGATACGGGATTTGAAGGGCACCGTAGCTCTTCGGCCTGAGACGAAGAAGGTCATGGTGAGAGTGGATTGCCTAGCGAGGGGCGTCTGCGCCAAGTGGTATCAGAGCCAGAACATCTTTGCTTTCTGAAGCAGAGAGGAGAGAAGACAGCATGCCGCCCAGAAGAGAAAGGCAATCACCTGATCAAGAAGACAGGGATGTTCAAAGAAGAGGTAAGCCAACAGGAAATCTAGAAATGGAGCGCCAAATGAGAGATCTCCGAGCAAGGCTTGAGGAGATGGAGACAGCGCAGCGACGCGGAGCTGGTGCTAGGGATCTTAGCGATTCCAATGTTGAAGAGGAAGCTGGACATGATGAAGGAGAGGTTACAGCAGAGGATGCATCGATCGAGCGATTAATCAAAGCCATCACTCGGATGAGCTCCAAGACCAAAATGGACATTCCAGTGTATGAAGGAAGCCTAGATGTACAAGAGTTGCTGGACTGGATTAGAGCTTTTGACACCTACTTCGATTATGAGGATATCGAAGAGGATAAGAAGGTAAGGCATGCTGTTACTAAGTTGAAAGGACATGCTACCTTATGGTGGGACGAACTACAGTCAGATAGACGTTCCAAAGGCAAATAGAAGATCAAAAGCTGGGATAGCATGATCGCGAAGATGAAGGAAAAATTCATCCCCAGGGATTATCAGATCACACTGTTCAGGAAAATGCAGAACCTGAGGCAGAAGATGATGACGGTGAAGGAGTACACTGAGGAGTTTTACAGACTCAATATCAGAGCAGGTCATCGGGAGAGAGATGATGATAAGGTGGCGAGATACATGAATGGTCTGAGATATGACATTCAGGATGAACTAAGCATGGCAACTATCAGGACAATTGAGGATGCTTATCAGATGGCTTTGAAAGCTGAAGAGAAGCTGAGCCGAAAGCAAGGACAGTGAGGGCGAGGTAGAAGTCAGCCCAGAGGCAAGGCAGTTGCCCAAGAAAAAAAATAGAAGCCCAAGGAGGAATGGAAGAGACCTCAGGGTAAGACTGAGAGAGGCAGAACCTCACAAAGGCAGCAATATGCTGAGCCGAGGAGACAACATACAGAGCAGGGGGTGGATATGCTGACGCGAACACTTTTCCTCATACCGGAAGTAGGGGAAGAGGCAGAGGAGGAATCATTACATGTTTTACATGTGGGAAAGATGGAAATAAAGCTGTTGATTGTCCAGACAGGAAAATGGACAGAGGAGAAGCTCGCATCAGAGAAGCGCAGAGGTGTGATGCTGAGAATGAAGATGCAGACAGCGGAAGATTGCTTGGGATGCATAAATTCCTTTTGACACCCGAGAAAGAGGTGGAGGACACTGCTCAGAGAAGTAGGCTGTTCAAAACCGCATGCACCACCAAGAATAGAAAGTGCAAGGTCATTGTAGACAGCAGGAGCACAGGAAATCTCGTTTCAACCGAGATGGTGGAAAAGCTAGAGCTGGAGACGACCAAACACCCAAGTCCATATAAAGTATCCTAGTTATAGAAGGGACATCAGGTGAGTGTCACTAAACAATGTTTAGTTGAATTCAAGATAGGTGGATATAATGATAAAATCTTGTGTGATGTTATTCCCATGGATGTATGTCATATATTGCTGGGTAGACCATGGTAATATGACCGAAATGTATTTAATGATGGGAGAATGAACACGTACACTTTAGAGAAGGATGGGAGGACACACAGATTGCTTTCGATAAAGGATAAAGAAGTGAAACCAGAAGTAAGAAACACGATACTTCTCATGAGTGGGAAGGAACTTATCACAGAGATGGAGAAGAAGGAAGATCCACAATTCTTTGTGGTCAGGAAACCGAGAATTGTCCTAACTAGCACAAGAGTGGATGACTTGCCAGAAGAGGTTCAGGAACTACTAGGAGAGTTTGCTGATATCATCATGGACGAACTACCTCGTTCGTTGCCACCGATGAGGAGTGTGAGTCACCATATTGACCTCATACCGGGAGCAAGTTTGCCGAATAAAGCTGCATACAGATTGACGCCACAGGAGAATGAGGAGGTCAAAAGGCATGTACAGGAGTTGCTGGATAAAGGACTGGTGAGGGAGAGCTTGAGCCCGTGTGCTGTCTTGACAGTACTAAGTCAAAAGAAGGATGGAGGCTGGAGAATGTGTACAGACTCCAGAGCGATAAAAAAAATTACCATCAGGTATAGATTTCCACTGCCGAGAATGGATGATATGATGGATTGCCTAAGTGGGGCAAATTATTTTTCAAAGATTGATCTCAAGAGTGGATATCACCAGATTCGCATGAGAGAAGGTGATGAATGGAAGACAACATTCAAGATAAACAAAGGTTTGTACGAATGGCTGGTCATGCCATTTGGCTTGACAAATGCGCCGAGCACATTCATGAGACTGATGAATGAAGTCCTGAGGGAATTCATTGGGAAGTTTGTAGTCGTATATCTGGATGATATATTGATCTACAGTAAGATGAAGGCTGAACATTTGAAGCATTTGGGCATTATGATGAGAAAGCTACAGTAGGAGAAGTTGTTGGTCAACATGAAGAAGTGTTCCTTCATGAAGACATAACTCATTTATTTGGGTTTTGTTATTTCAGATAATGAGTTGAAAATGGATCCTGAAAAGGTGGAAGTGATTAAGAATTGGCCATCACCGAGAAATATTTTTGAGGTGAGGAGTTTCCATGGATTGGCTAGTTTCTACAGAAAATTCATTAGGAATTTCAGTGGAATTAGCGCAGCGATGATGGACACCGTGAAGAAGCGACACAAGTCTTTTCATTGGACAGCAGAGGCTGAAAAGAGCTTCAATCTGTTGAAGCGGAAGATCACAGAGCAACCAGTGTTGGTGTTGCCGGACTTCAAGAAGACATTTCAAGTGAAATGTGATGCCAGCGGATATGCTATAGGGTCGGTCTTGAGTTAGGACGACAGGCCAGTTGCATATTTCAGTGAGAAGCTAGATGAATCCAAGCTGAAATACTCCACATATGATAAAGAATTTTATGCCATCATATAGGCATTAAATAAGTGGAGGCATTACTTGATACCCAAGGAATTTGTATTGTACAGTGATAATCATGCATTGAAGTTTGTGAGTCAACAGGATAAGTTGAATCAGAAGCATGCAAAATGGGTAGAGTACATGCAAAATTTTACATTTGTAATTAAACAGATTTCAGGGACTGCTAACAAAGTGGCTGATGCTTTGAGCAGGAAATGTCTATTGGTATAGGAGTTCAGAGTCAAGACATTGGGTTTTGAAAATATGAAGTACATGTATGCAGATGCAGACTTCAGAGAAGCATATGAGGCAGCTGAAAATCCCGTTCTCAGAGATCAAAGCCCGTGGATAGATTACATGATCCAAGATGGATTGTTGTTCAGAGGCAACCAATTATGCATTCCGAATTGCTCCATGAGGGAGAATCTGCTGAAAGAGAAGCACAATGGAGGATTAGCAGGTCATTTTGGACATGACAAAACATTCGCCAAGCTGAGTAAATCGTATTATTGGTCGGGCATGCGAGAAGATGTAAAAGGGTTTGTTGACAGATGGAGGATTTGTCAGCATTCGAAAGGCCGGAAGCAAAATGCAGGGTTTTATCAGCCATTTCCCTTACCCGAGAGGCCATGGGAGGCCATTAACATGGATTTTGTACTGGGTTTGTCGAGGACGCAGAGAGGGGTTGATTCCATCTTTGTGGTGGTAGATAGGTTTTCAAAGATGGCACATTTTATCCCGTGTCAGAAGACCAGCGATGCGACCCACATCACAAACTTGTTTTTCAAAGAGGTTGTTAGACTTCATGGATTTCCGAGAAGCATAGTCTCGGACAGGGATACCAAATTCATAGGTCATTCTTGGAGGACGCTATGGAAGAAGCTAGGGACTAACTTGGCGTTTAGTTCAGTTTACCATCCGCAGATGGACAAACAGACTGAGGTAGTCAATAGAAGTCTTGGAGACTTGTTGAGAAGCTTGGTGACAGAGCACCACAACAATTGGGACCAGATATTACTGCAGGTAGAGTTCACAAACAACGATTCGATGAATCGGAGTACAGGGAAAAGCCCGTTCCAGATTTTGTATGGAACAGAACTGAGGGGAGTTTCTGAACTCAGGGAGTCAGAACATGCTGCAACTACCAGTGCAAGCGCTGAAAAATTCGCTGAAGCAATGAAAGAACTTCACAGTAAGGTGAAGCAGTGATTGCAAGACTCAAATCAGAAGTACAAGCACAGAGTCGATCAGCGAAAAAGACAACTTCAGTTTGAAGTTGGTGATATGGTTCTGGCGCACTTAAGGAAGGATAGGTTCCAAAGGGTAACATACAACCAACTGAATATGAAAAATATTGAGCCATGCAGAGTCCTAAAGAAGTTCGGAGAGAACGCATACGAAATTGAGTTGTTGGATGGCATCGGGATATCTCCGATTTTTAATATTTCGGATTTATACCCATATAGGGATGGAGGAGCAGAGACCAGAACTGAGGAAACAATGGTCTAGTGGTAGAAGAAATTAGCAATAGCAGAGAATCCGTAGATGGAGTGCATACTGGACAAGCGAGTAGAAAAAAAGACCAGGAGGAAGCAATACTTCGAGTACCTGGTGAAATGGAAGAATCACCCAGTCGAAGACGCTAGCTGGGAAAATGAGGCAATGATACAGAAGCATGAACACACCATGCAGGAGCTCATGGACAAGAGCCCATGAAATCTTTCAAGCCAAGGAGTATGATGCAGGAGCATCCACAATGTAGCAAGCGAGCCAACACATCGAGCAGAAAAGACAGCGGGACAGCGCCTACACAAATTTTGAAATACCTTGATATTGTTGCGCCAAACATTAATGTGTAGAGTTAATGAAGCACACTTGTACATTGTAATGAGCCTTGACCGGATAAGCTCACGTCGTTAGGTAGCTAAGGCATTTAATAGATTTAATGCTATTAGATAGAAATTTAATTGTAGATTTGATAAATGTAGAGCTTGAGAGGGAAAATGGATATAGACACCCTCCTTTGTATCATTGTATTAATTCAGAATCAAACAGGAGCAAGAAGAGGAGAGAAACCAGAGAACTTGTGGAGAACACTCATGTACAGATTGAATTAATAGAGGGGAATCTTTGATTCAATTTCATGGCTGATGTTGTTTCCTCTGTGCATGTTGTTTATATGCTCCGGTCTGAATGTTTTCCTTGTATGCATTTGCTTTGAATATGTTGTACATGTGATTTCAGTGTTTTTAACTAAAGTTTGAGAGAGAAGAGAATAAGTTCCGATTGTTTCTCTATCTAAGCCAGGAGATCCCTGCATAGAGTGCAGTGGAATTCATCCGTATAGAGTGCGTTGATGAGGCTAGACAGTTAGACCCTTATTCTTATTCACCCGGAAGTTGATTTGGGTTGGTAGAGCCATGCAGGAGAAGTGCAGGTTGAATTTGAAGTCTCAGTAGCTAGTCTTAGCATAGGAAGATAGGGATTACTATGGCTGCAGGTGCACAGGATCTGAAGGACTCAACACTTTGGGAGTTGTTGAGGATCGAGTACGAGAAGCGTGTGCAAATTCTCTGAGGGAGTCAAAGTTGACAAGCTCAGGAGGGATAGTTCCTTTGTGAAACTGTGGAGACAGACCCAAGAGAGGCTTGAGCCAGAAGGAGCTTTGAAGAAGAAGAAATCCTCAAGGAGGAGAATCAACGGCCAGGGTTCGTAGGATAGATTCGCGAAATCCCACTGACCGTCAGATCTGGGAGAAGTGGCGAGGGGTTTTAACCCTTAGGCGCAGGAGAAACCCAGAGCCATCGGGATTCAGCGTATCGGGTTTCCCAGAGGAAAGAGCTTCATAGTTGTTGAAATCGCGATTAGCGATTTCTCGATCTAATTGGAGCCGTTGATTGCTAGGGGGACAGGTGACACGAGATCCTGGGAAGTTGGGATTCGACATTCGGGGTTTTATAGTGCAAAGGAATTGCGACTGGTGAAATCACGATCCTGTGATTCTTGATAGAGCGGAGAGAGGAGGTGACGTGGAGAGGAATTAGCGCACGTGAATATCGGAGTTCAGAGTTCGGGGATTTGCGGTGCAAGCGAACCACGACATTGTATACGTCGATTTCCCGATAGGAACAGAAGTGTTGACTCTTTGACCCATCAGGTTTCAGGGTTTTGAGTAGCACGAGGACGTGCACACAAGTTTCATGATAACGCGAAACCCGATTTCCCGAGAAGATTGTCGGGAGATCAATAGAGCATCCTGTGGGTGACAAAAAATCTTGATACGGGTTTTGAAGGGCACTGTAGCTCTTCGGCCTGAGACGAAGAAGGTCCTGGTGAGAGCGGATTGCCTAGCGAGGGGCATCTGCGCCATAGAGACTGCCCAAAAGTGGTTTATGTTTGACATATACATAAGGTTGATGTTTTCCCAGATATGGATTTTGAATCCCAAAAATTAATTTAAACAAAAAAACTATAGATCCATGTTACCACTAGATTAAAGCACGTAAGATCAATAAATTAACCATATATGTATGCATTATTTTTTCCTTTCATTTTCAAATTAGATCAATAAATTATAGATATATGTATGCATTACTTTTCCCTTTCCTTCTATTATATCTTCATAATTAATGGTTTTATTATATGTAATGTTTTTGGTAGTCACATCATGCATTGATTAGATGTTTTTTTTTAATCATTTCGGTTTTAACTATGCTTGATACATTTCAACCTTACATTTGATGCTTCTATTAATTTACTTCATATTTACCTCATTTATTTCATTTATTTTGAAATATTTGTTCTTTTATTCATCATGTTATTCATTAAAGGTTTGATATTTTATATTTCATTAAATAATAGTTATATTCACGGGTGAAATCACGAAGGTGGGTTACATTTTCGTGACAATCAGGTCTCCAGAATTCCGAAAAACATTTTTTCGGCTGAACTAATAATATTTTTCGGCCGAAAGATATTATTTTCGGCCGAAAACATAAACGTCAAATCGAACGGTGCGATAACAGCCCCCTCTATTTGCGTGTATAAATTTGGTCGGACGGATTTTTTTTTTCCGGCAATAAGTTTTCGGCCGAACTATCTTTCGGCCGAAAAGTAGTTCGGTTGAACTATTTTTTGGCCGAACATTTGTTCGGTCGAACTATCGTTTGGCCGAAAGATTGTTTATATATTACAGACACATCGACTGTGGAATGTTTTGCACAAATTTGTTGTTGTGAGGTGTATGTCGTGTTGGTCGTGTTGTATGTCGTCCCTGTCGTGAGTGGATGCTGTGCCTGTTGTGAGGTGTATGCCATGCCTGTCGTGAGTGTGTCGTGCCATATGCCATGCCTGTCGTGAGGTGTATGCCATGCCTTTCGTGAGTGTGTCATTCACGGTTTTCTGTGCCTGTCGTGTGTTGAGATGTATGCTGTGGTTGTCGCCGAGGAGGTCGCTGGGACATGAGCGCAGCTGTGGTTGTCTTCGAGGAGGTTGTCGGGACGTGAGTGCAGCTGAGGTAAGTTTCGGTTATTAACAATAATTTTCAACAAAAGTTTAGGCTATTTGTGAATGTATTCTTGAGTTTTCAACAAAAGTTTAGGCTATTTGTGAATGTATTCTTGAGTTTGTAAAGTATGGAAGAAAGTTACCTGAATCACTTCTATCCAACACAAATATAGACTATCCCAACCACTTAACGTGTGGCTGATGAACGTCGATAGGCGACAAAGACAACAAAGTTAAAATACTTTTTTTAATTCTTGTGAAGCAAGCTAGTAATTATAAGTTTATTTAAAAAAATAGGTTTATAAAAACATTTTCATCACTTAAATTAACCAAAAACTAAAAAAGAGCTAAACGGTGTATTCCCAGCGGCTTATTTTTCCCATAAATTGACCTCGCAAACCCTAAAGGGAAGACCACCTTTACCACTTTCCATGATTAGACAAACTGACTAATATGTTAAACAAAGAAAAAGAGCATTGAAAATCCTGTAAAGGAAAGACCACCTTCCAGCCACTATTCGATTTTACTGATAGAAATGGTAGAAATAAAATGAAGATAGAAGGCTCGGATGAACTTCAGCTGAAACAGATTTATTGAAAACAGTAAAAAAGGAAAAGTTATTTTAATTTCTTCCCTACCGGCACATTGTAAACACTCCTCACTCATTGCTAGTTGTGCACTACTGATCTAGAGCTCTGGTTGAAACAGATCTATTGAAAACAGTAAAAAAAA
>JASDQU010245079.1:15583-33881 GCA_032191745.1 Picea mariana
AAATCAATCATAAGGTGCTTCAAGATAAGCTCATGTCGTGCAAATATTTCAAGTATATCATTTCATTTGCAGTCGTCTTTTTGATGCTATCATTAGTAATGTTGTCTACATGGATGATAGTGGCTTCAGTAAGATGTAACAGGGTTCAAATGGCTAACAATATACTGTCAGTTGTCATGATTATGTTACAGTTGATCTTGATGAGACAGGGGCACAGGACAGAGTTCAGAGACAGAGAACAATCCGGGTGGCCTATCCCGAGCTTGTTGACTGGTCAGTAACCTTTTGAAGACCAAAAGGTCTTTTAGTGGGGAGGTGTGATCCAGAATCGGATCCAGGAGCCTGACAGGGCTCAAAAAGGCTAAAAAATGAAAGTGCTCAGAATTTGAAGAAACCAACACCATTGCGTCCGTCTCATCTTCCTGATTCCGACCATATATTTACTTCGTCAAACGGGCTCCGTATGCGAAAGATATCGCGTTCTGTCTGAAAACCCAAACATGCAAAAAAAATGGGTGACTGTACAGTACGTACAGTGCCACGTGGCAGGATGACTGTATAGGCCATACGTCCATACATATGACGTGGTAACTTCTGGTGACGACACATGGCAGGTGATGGAGCATACGACATGTACAGTTGGACCAGTCAGAGGGTGACACATGGCACAGGCTGACGTGGCATGGATGACGTCAGCAGGCTGACTGGGCAGGTACGGTGACAGGTGGCAGGGTACGTGGCAGATACATGAACCATTCGACACTCGACAAGTGGCAGTGTCTGATTGGTTGGAGAGGTGCCACGTGGCCCAGTCATGGGCTGCCACGTGGCACCCTGTGGTTGGCTTTCGGGTTGTGTAAAATTATGGGGTCTCCACCGGAGTCGAACCCTTGACCTCTTCCGCACTACGGACTGGCAGGACCGGGCTAACCACCCACTCCACAGTTAGTACTTAATAGTTATATGGAAAATAATTTATTTAAGTTTGGTTAAATGTTTATTTGGGGGCGGAAAGGGCTGGGGCTTAGCCCCAGCCTGTGGTCTATTCACATGACCCTACCATGGAACCAAGCGACAGGGTGTAGGGGGTCATGATAGGGATCATCCCTTGGATCTCAGGTGGATCCCACAGGACCAGGAGCCATCCACTAAAAAAGCGCGTGGGTAAGTTGTTAGCCCCGGTCCTATGCCTACGCCGAAGACCAGGAGCCAGGGACAGGGGGGCTAGCGTACAGATGGAGTGCCTGGCCACATGGCCGCTCCCCCATATGACCAGGAGCACGCACCAAAAGGGGTTGCACCCTATTATTAAAACAAAAGTGGTTTTTATGCTTTAGTTTGTATTTTTTATTGATATTATGCCTGTATTAATGGATTTTATCCATTTTTGGGAGATATTGGGAATTTTTGGAGGCCAAATTTTGGGACGAAGTTGGGGATGGATAACCAACTTCAGATCTATAAAAACAAAGCCTATTTGAGGCCATGGAGGATAGTCAGAGAAGAGTTATGCTAAAGGGAAGCCAAGCCAAAGCCATTTTTATGTAGGGAAGCTATTGAGGAGCAGACGCTTGCGGGCCATTTCTGGGAGCTCCGGACATCCGTTTTGTGTGCCATTTTCTTTGCTGGGTTCTAGAGATTTGGAAGAACATGACCAGATCAGTCTTGTAGCCAATTGGCATTGTTGTGATGTACTTTTGATCTTTTAAACAGAAATAAAAAATCCTCCTCCACAGAGACAAAGGCCCGGAGACGTAGGCAACGTTGTGCCAAACTCCGTTATCAATTCTCTTGTTATGGTTTGTTGTTTATTACTTCATTTCAGATCTGCATATGTGTATATGGCTGTCATAATTCCTCTTATTTCCTCATTCTTTCATTAAGCTTCTCAATTGGATAATTAATGCATGCAATTAAAAAAACTCAACCACAATCATTAAAAGATCTTGACGGATCAAAATTATTTTCAAAATGCATAAAATTTCATACTCTATGCAATGATGATATCAGATTCCATTTATTTGGCGATATGATTATTGAGGATAGTAATGGCCACATATTTCTCCTTTGTTTGACTATGACAACTGCCTATTTGACATAATTTCTTGATGGCAAAAATTTAGTGCTTTGCTTGGAAATATGTATTTGTGATGGGGAGACCATTTTATATTACATGTGGTGCATATTTGAGCACTTGTTGAACTTGATGATATCTCTCACAACATGGCCCTCCTCATGGAAACTCTAGCAAACATGTTTGGACCTTTTGGGGAGGTTGGTGGCTCTAAATTAGAAGTTGGATTGGATGAAAAATTGGGAGATAATTAAGACCCAGAAAAGGAGCCGAAAAAAGAGTCATATATTCAATGTGTGGTTAGATAAATTTTAATGCCTAAGCGAGACAATCCTATGGAATCACATTATCCATGTCTTCAAACTGCACATTTGTTTCTTTTATTGACTGAAACAAAAACAACATACAATGATACAAGAAAATCGTGAATTAAATAGGTAGCAACTAGACTCAAAATTATGGATTGATGAGTGGTCATTATTGTGATCTACATCTGAACAAACTAAATCTTCCTCTACCCAAAATCCTTTGTTGCCACATAATATCATAAATCCTTTTCTCCATAAAAATGAAAATTCATCCTCTACAAACTTTAGGAGGCAGAGAAAATAGAGGCAAGATGAGCGACCAATAAATATTGATCTGCAAAATTCAGGCTGAGCACTAAGTGACAATAAGCGTTGAGATGCAAAAATAAATGTCCTCTACAAATCTAGGAAATAGATTGAGCAATTGTTAATCCTGAAGGCATAATCAATAGGTCTATAAGTTGTCATAAAGTAACATGGGGTTTGTTTCCTAACTAAGTTGATGCGGTTGGAGAGAGACGCGTTGATGGCTTGATCACTAGTAGAGCTAAGATGGAGAGAGACTCATTGATGGCTTGATCACTGGCAGAGGTAATCTGGAGAGAAAATGATAAGGAAAGGCACTCTGTATTCCAGCCACCTAGTTCCGCACTTAAGAAGGATTATTTTATGTAGGAAATTGTCATTGGTGGATGAACGATTGAAGTAACTTTGACGATGATCCAACGAAGATTAATGGTCAACACATATCCACAAGTCCCATTAGTGTGTGGACACCACAATAGAAATATATAATTGCCCTTGAGAATGTTCATGCTTGATACGATTTTAGAGCTTCTATTTCTTAGATTTTGTTCAAACCATTTTTTTTTTCTTTTTGGATAGGGTCACAGAGTTTAATGGACCTTCAAAGAGGACAATATTGGTTTGTAGCAAAGGCTTATGACCAATCCGAGACTCAATCACTTTAAAATGACCTGAGAGATATTTGTAGATTCACCATGTAACACAATAATTGTAGTTAGATTAAGGCAGACATATTAGTATTAAGGATCATGTGCTAACATGTACTTCAACACAACCATAACACACAATATACTAACTAAGCATTTATAATCTTTGGGTTCAAAGTACTTGTTCCATATGGAGAGGCCATGCCTATTTCTCTCTACATTGCATCTACGACAAGCATGGTTTCCATAAGAGAGTTTCACTTGATCTCCTAGATATGTTATAGGATTTGGCCGACAATGCTTCATACCCATTTGGCTCACTAACCTAAGAATCCACACAAAATATTTTCTTTGCAGCTTGGCTTGGTTTGAGAAAACAATAACAAGAACAAATCACTCCCTTCTCACGCTACCAATTTTAGGCATTTCATACAATTTGTGAATTATAAGCTGGAGTGAACATATAATTATAAGTTGGAGTGAGCACAAGGAGCACCAAAGGCCTTGGAAAAATATGTTAAAAGTCTATGATATGATGATAATAGACAAAGAATGAAGTATATATAAGGGAGGAGGATGAGGTCATGGTTACAGAGCCGTGTGGTCGACACAAAGTGAATAACTCTTTCGCCTTTTACTAAAGAATACAATGTGTTGGCCACCCATAATGACATATGCCAATTTTTAGAAACCCGTGCATATATGATTTATGTGATCTGAATTGATTTAAAAAGTATAATGCCAAAAACCCACGCATAGTTCTGAGGATTGTCGATTGCCACAACTAGACTCAAAATTGTGGATTGATGAGTGGTCATTATTGTGATCTACAACTAAACAAACTAAATCTTCGTCTACCCAAAATCCTTTGTTGCCACAAAATATCTTAAATCCTTTTTGCCACAAAAATGAAAATTCATCCTCTACAAACTCTAGGAGGTAGAGAAAATAGAGACAGGATGAGCAACTACTAAATGTTGATCTGCAAAATTTAGGCTGAGCACTAAGTGACAATTAGCATTGAGATGCAAAAATAAATGTCCTCTACAAATATAGGAAAGAGACTGAGCAACTGTTAATCCTGAAGGTAGAATCAATAGATCCAAATTTTATTTAGGAAATTTTCATTGAGATTAACAGTTAATGCATCTCCACAAGTCCCATCAGTGTGTGGACACCACAATAGAAATATATAAGTTCCCTTGAGAATGTTCATGCTTGATAGGATTTTAGAACTTTTATTTCTTAGATTTTATTCAAACCATTTTTTTTCTTTTTGGATAGGGTCACAAAGTTTAATGGACCTTCAAAGAGGACAATCTTGATTTGTAGCAAAGGCTTGTAACCAATATTAGAGTCAATCACTTAAAATGACTTGAGAGATATTTGTAGATTCGCCATGTAACACAATAATTGTAGTTATATTAAGGCGTGCATCTTAGTATCAAGGATCATATGCTAACATGTACTTCAACACAACCATAACACAAAATAGACTAACAAAGCATTTATAACCGTTGGGTTCAAAGTACTCGTTCCATATGGAGAGGCCATGCATGTTTCTCTCTACACTATTTCTACAACAAGCATGGTTTCCACAAGAGAGTTTCGCTTGATCTCCAAAAGAGGGTGGAGGGTGGCTTATGGTGTTGATCATTAGCTTGGACCCTATGGGTCTTTAGGCTTGATCATCCATATGCTTGAGAGTTGTATGGATCCCATTTGAACTCCATACATGTGTGCGCTCTAGCTGATGTAATTGGGAGAGTTTTGAAGATAGCAGGCCTTGCTTCCATGGATGTTTCCCTACCTTGGGGTTTTGCCATGTAAATTTCGTATCTCCTCTCTCTTATTTGATATATCTACATTTTTTTGTTCGATGTTTTTCATAGGAGTTTAGACACGATAGATATTGGCAATATGTTTCCACATTTTTTATCACTACACTAGTAATAATAAATCTAATATCTAAGGTAATAAACTACACAATAAAATATTTAAGAATATTGTAAGATATGTTGTGATGAATTGTTCCAGTGGAATATCCATGACAATTTATAGATCATATTGGTATCAAAGAAGTTTTCTTTGGGGTTTTTGTGGGAAGTTGCAGGATCCAACAATTGGCTCAAGAAGGAAGTCTCGAAACACTAGCCATAGAAGATGGGTCTAATTGTAACAACCCTCAGGCTGAAATAGAGGAGATATTTTCAAATTTTGAAGAACAAGTCATTGATATTTCTTACAACATGGTCCTCCTCATGACAACTCTAGAAAATAAGTTTGGATCTTTTTGGGAGATTGGTGGATCTAAATTAGAAGTTGGATCGGATGACAAATTGGGAGATAATAAAGACCCAGAAAATGAGTCGAAAAAAGAGCCATAGATTCGATGTGTGGTTAAATAAATTTTAATTCCCAAGCGAGACAATCCTATGGAATTACACTATCCATGTCTTCACACTACGCAATAGTTGCTTTTATTGACTGAAACAAAAACAACATACAACGATACAAGCAAATCATGAACTAAATAGGCAGCTCTGGGGGTTGTGGATTGCCACAACTAGACACAAAATTGTGGATTGATGAGTGGTCATTGTTGTATTCTACAACTGAACAAACTAAATATTCCTCTACCCAAAATCCTTTATTGCCACAAAAAATCATAAATCCTTTTCACCACAAAAATGAAAATTCATTCTCTACAAACTCTAGGAGGCAGAGAAAATAGAGGCATGATGAGCGGCTATTAAATATTGATCTGCAAAATTTAGGCTCAGCACTAAGTGACGGTTGGCATTGAGATGCAAAAGTAAATGTCCTCTACAAATCTAGGAAAGAGACTGAGCAACTGTTAATCCCGAAGTCAGAATCAATAGGTCCAAATTTTATATAGGAAATTGTCATTGGTGGATGAACGATTGAAGTAACTTTGACAGTGGTCCAACGACGATTAATGGTCAACGCATCTCCACAAGTCCCATTAGTGTGTGAACACTACAACAGAAATATATAATTGCCCTTGAGAATGTTCATGCTTGATAGGATTTTAGAGCTTCTATTTCTTATATTTTATTCAAACCATTTGTTTTGGATAGGGTCACAGAGTTTAATGGACCTTCAAAGAGGAAAATGTTGGTTGGTAGCAAAGGCTTGTGAGAAATCTAAGAGTCAATCACTTTAAAATGACCTAAGAGATAATTGTAGATTCACCATGTAACACAATAATTGTAGTTAGATTAAGGCATGCATATTAGTATTAAGGATCATGTGCTAACATGAACTTCAACACAACCATAACACACAATATACTAACAAAGCATTTATAACCTTTGGGTTGAAAGTACGTGTTCCATATGGAGAGGCCATGCCCGCTTCTCTCTACACTACAACTACGATAAGCATGGTTTCCACAAGAGAGTTTCGATTGATCTCCTAGATATGTTATAGCATTTGGCCAACAATGCTTCATACCCATTTGGCTCACTAACCCGAGAATCCACAAAAAATATTTTCTTTGCACCTTGGCTTGGTTTGAGAAATCAACAACAAGAACAAATCACTGCCATCTCACGCCACCAATTTTAGGCATTTCATACAATTTGTGAATTATAAGTTGGAGTGAGCACAAGGAGCAACAAACACCTTGGAAAAAGATGTTAAACCTCTATGATACGATGATGTTAAATATTGTCCCACATTGATGGGTGCAGTTGATAATAGATAAAGAAGGAAGTATAGATAAGGGAGGAGGATGAGGTCATGGTTACAAAGTCGCTTGGTCGACACAAAGTGAATACATATTTCGCCTTTTACTAAAGAATACCATGTGTTGGCCACCCACAACTGTAAAATTGGAGCCTTCCATTTCTTAAAAATGGAAGCTAACAATATTAACAATAAAGTCAAATGGTTTCTAGGTTCAATGTGAAATAATATGAGGTGCTAAAAAGAAGAGTGATATATTATTTACCAACACATTTATTCTTGTAGATATTATACATAAAATGACACCGATGTAGATCATTAGATGGTGTTGATAATTAGCTTGGACCCTATGGGTCTTAAAGCTAGATCATCCATATGCTTGAGAGTTGTATGGATCCCATTTGAACTCCATACATGTGTGCACTCTAGCTGATGTAATTGGGAGAGTTTTTAAGATAGAAGGCTGGGAGAGTTTTGAATAAAGAAGGCCTTGCTTCCATGGATGTTTCCCCACCTTAGGGTTTTACCATGCAAATTTCTTATCTGCTCTCTCTTATTTGATATATCTAGTTTTATTTGTTTGATGTTTTCCATAGGAGTTTAGATAGGATAGATATTGGCAATATGTTTCCGCATATTTTTCTTGGTCTTTCATGGTATCATAGCCATGCATCTAACTCCTTGGATGGACTTTTTTTATTTTAAATATTGGATAGGAGATCTAATATTTTCTTCCGTGATCATTCAACAATAGTGATTGAGATTTCTTTTTTTGGCGTCAATTTGCAAGTAGATCTAGTTTATTTTTTAGATCTACTAGTCTAAATTTCCAGATTTGATTTTTTAGGCCCAATTTTTCTTTATAGATATGCAAATTCAGGTCTAAGTCACATGCTTGGTTTCTACAAATCTTAAGTTGTTTTTTCCAAATTTGACATTACCATTATATCTGGAGCATGCTAAACAGTCAAGATCAATGTTCATTTTGCTAAATTTGGTCTCTATTTGGACCACATCTAAGATTGAAGATTCGTGGGTGCACTTTATATCTGTACAAATTGGTGTATTTTTTGGTTGATATAACTGTACATATGTGTTTGGAGCAGTCGAATTAGCCAAGATTGACCATTTGTTTGCCACAATCAACCTTCATTTGCCAAGATATTGAGAATTTCTTCTAGCAAACATGGGCCATCAATTCACCGTAATATATTTTTAAATTAGTTATTCAACAATATTATAAATGTATTTAATATCAAATATGATGGATATGATCGATTGGTTATAATAATATGTTATGTATTTGGAAGCCCATTCCCTCTCAACTATAATTAATAACATTATCATTTAGGGGACTCACCACATCCCTACCATGTGGACTCATCCACCCAATCAGCATGTTCTATATTAGTAGGTGCATCCAAACAAAACTTGCAATCTTAGTTTCCATGTGTCATTTCGTACACTACCATGTGTCACTTTCAACACTTACCACGTCAGTGTCATGTACTTTCCACATAAGCATTATGTACATGAAATGTTAGATTCTGTACCTTCCGTGTCAACATATGGTGGGTTCCATTCAGACCAATCAAAGGCTACCATGTGTCACTTCTGGCTTAGCTTGTGGAGATTAACACCAAGATTTTGAAGGTATTTTTTAAATTGCCATAACTTTGTCATACGACATCAGTTTTCAGTGTGGTTTTTTGCAGACTATGTATTTTTTAGTTCTCTACACAATGACATATTTGTATCCAACGAATTATTCTATTTGATTCTAGTGATTTTTATTTGTTCCCAAGAACCCAAGGCTAGAGCTTCTTTTTGGAACTTCAAAATGGTCATAAATTGTTGATATGGACACAATTTTAAGTGAAATTATTTTCAAAATGTATAAAATTTCATACTCTATGCAATGGTGATATCATATTCTATCGATTTGGCGATATGATTATTGAGGATAACAATGGCCACATATTTCTCCTCTGTTTGACTGTGGCATATGTCTATTTGCCACAATTTCTTGATGGCAAAAATTTAGTGCTTTGCTTGGAAATATGTTTTTGTGATGGGGAGACCATTTTATATTACATGTGGTGCATATTTGAGAACTTGTTGAACTTGATGATTATTGTGAGATCATGTTCAAGGTCTTGATAGAAGCACTCTAATTGATCGTCGACACTTTCAACCTGTTGGATCACATTCAACTTCATCTTCTGTGACCATTCATGTCTTCTTGGAGAGATTGTTCTAACACATTATGGACTTACCATAATGATCCATGACTTTACTCTTGGATGTTCTTTCTTGCAATTAGCTCTCTATTTGTTTCACTTGTTCTAGAGTGGTGTGTGCAAAGAGTTTAGAGACAGATTGGTTATGTAGATTATTATTCTATCTTGAGTTTCTTAGCATTTCATCATGAGCATATTGATGTTGTCATGGTTGGTTATTCATAATTTTGTACTTATTGTCATAATGATGATCATTATAACATCCTTTGTGGGGCACTTATACATGTACACATGGCCTCAATAGACTTCTGTAATATTGCACATGTACACATGGAGATGGTTTTGGGAGTTATTTGGTGGTGACCTATCTCTCAGGTAATGGTGACCTACACTCATAGGTCATTCTTATCCACTACTTACCCTTATGTCTTGATGAGATTATCATCAACCTTTATGGATTGGTTGATCTCCATCCTTGATCGTTCGTTATAATCAATGGTCCAAGTTTCTCCCGGTTACTATAAATTGAGGAAATTGGTCTTGAATCCAAAAGAGGGTGGAGGGTGGCTTATGGTGTTGATCATTAGCCTGGACCCTATAAGTTCTTGGGCTAGATCATCCCCATGCTTGAGATTTGTATGGATCCCATTTGAAGTCCATACATGTTTGTGCTCTAACTGATGTAATTGGGAGAGTTTTGAATAATAGAAGGCCTTGCTTTCGTGGATGTTTCCCCTCCTTGGGGTTTTACCATGTAAATTTATTGTCTCCTCTCTCTTACTTGATAGATTTGATTTTATCTATTTGATGTGTCCTGCATGAGTTTAGATAGGATATATCTTGGTTATATGTTTCTACATATTGTTCCCGATCTTTCATGGGAGAATATTCTAAAATGACCCTAAACAAATTACAAACCTGAAAGATCATTTTTGTTGAAGCTAAAGATGAAGGGAGCTAAATGACTACACGTGAAAAGAAGACCATAGAAAGTGATCAATGATCCCATGCAATTTTTGAACAAGACTGTGAGAAAGTGACCCACTAAGTTATGGATAATGTTGTAGATGGAGGATCAAGCAAGGATGCTAGGGAGCATAAGGGTAGGAAATAAAGGTTTGTGAATAATAAGCCTTTAGCGTTTTGCTTCTATTTTAAAAAAAAGGGACATAAAGCATATTAATGTTGATATTTTTACCCATGTTTAGGGATTTGGCCAATAAGGCTTCGAACCCATATGCACACTATTATTATCTATCTGTATTTAGTCATTTCAAGTAAATTTAAATTTATCTTATATGGACATATCGTTAACGGAGTTGTGAGATGACGTGTGCAACACTCATAAACTTATAGCAATTTAAGGAAATTTAAACTTATTTTTACTATCATGATAGGGGATCTTGTGAAACTCATAAAATTTCTCTCCTTTCTTTATGTGATAGGGGATCTTTTAAAACTAAGTGATAGGAGATCCTCTAAAATTTAGTTTTAATCTTATCTGACATATTAAAATTATCCTAATAAAAGCAATAGACATGTTTCTTAGACTAGTCAAACGTGACATTTGTAATTCTAGGTTCATGGTTCTGATTTCATGGTTCTAGTTGTGATTCTAGGTTCATGGTTATGATTTCGTTGATTTAGTTGTGATGGTTGCAGAATGATGTTCCAGGTTGTGGTCTTCCTAGTCAGAAACTCCTAACACTAGGTGTCACTTATTGTAACACACGATTAATGTGAGGGTTATCATTTGGGTTCCAACAATGTCGAATTTGGTCACTATTGTAGGGCGTGAAATTTCATTGAACGCACACACAAAAGATGGTGCTCAATCTATTTGACAACTCCGTTAATACGATAGTAAAAATAAGTTTAAATTTCCTTAAATTGCTAATAAGTTTGTGAGTGTTGCACACGTCATCTGACAACTCCGTTAACGATATGTCCTCTCTGACTAGGGCCTCTTGCACTAATGATTCTTGTGCTTCCTAGTCACTGCTTGGAAGGTTTCTTGTCCTTTTCTACAAGCACGTGCTCTCTTGCTCTGTACGACAAGTTCCTCTTGATCTCCTAGATATGTTATAGGGATTTGGCCAACAATGCTTCATACCCATTGGCTCACTAACATTAGAATCCACACAATATTTTCTTTGTAGCTTGGCTTGGTTTGAGAAAACTATAACAAGAACAAATCACTCCCTTCTAATGCCACCAATTTTAGGCATTTCATACAATTTGTGAATTATAAGCCGGAGTGAGCATAGAATTATAAGCTGGAGTGAGCAGAAGGAGCAACATTCGTTCATGTGATCTMAAGTGATAACATAGGAATTTCCATTCTTTAYTGAATGAGAGGTTGCGATCTGTACTTTCTAGGTTCAATGTGAAATGAAGTGAGGTGCTTTTATTGACTGAAACAAAAACAACATACAATGATACAAGCAAATCATGAACTAAATAGGTATCTCTGGGGGTTGTGGATTGCCACAACTAGACACAAAATTGTGAATTGATCAGTGGTCATTGTTGTGATCTACAACTTAACAAGCTAAATATTCCTCTACCCAAAATCCTTTATTGCCACAAAAGATCATAAATCCTTTTCACCACAAAAATGAAAATTCATCCTCTACAAACTCTAGGAGGCAAAGAAAATAGAGGCAGGATGAGCGACTATTATATATTGATCTGCAAAATTTAGGCTCAGCACTAAGTGATGGTTGGCATTGAGATGCAAAAATAAATGTCCTCTACAAATCTAGGAAAGAGACCAAGCAACTGTTGATCTTGAAGGCATAATCAATAGGTCCAAATTTTATTTAGGCAATTGTCATTGGTGGATGAATGATTGAAGTAACTTTGACGGTGGTCCAACGAAGATTAATGGTCAGTGCATCTCCACAAGTCCCATTAGTGTGTGGACACTACTGCATAAATATATAATTGCTATGTAGAATGTTAATGCTTGATAGGATTTCAGAGCTTCTATTTCTTAGATTTGATTCAAACCATTTTTTTTGGATAGGGTCACAGAGTTTAATGGACCTTCAAAGAGGACAATCTTGGTTGGTAACAAAGCCTTGTGAGAAATCCGAGATTCAATCACTTTAAAATGACCTGAGAGATAATTGTAGATTCACCATGTAACACAATAATTGTAGTTAGATTAAGGCATACATCTTAGTATTAAGGATCATGTGCTAACATGCACTTCAACACAACCATAACACACAATATACTAACAAAGAATTTATAACCTTTGGGTTCAAAGTACTTGTTCCATATGGAGAGGCCATGCCCGCTTCTCTCTGCACTACAACTACGACAAGCATGGTTTCCAGAAGAGAGTTTCACTTGATCTCCTAGATATGTTATAGGATTTGGCCAACAATGCTTCATACCCATTTGGCTCACTAACCTGAGAATCCAAACAAAATATTTTCTTTGCACCTTGGCTTGGTTTGAGAAATCAACAACAAGAACAAATCAGTCCCTTCTCACGCCACCAATTTTAGGCATTTCATACAATTTGTGAATTATAAGCTGGAGTGAGCACAAGGAGCAACAAACACCTTGGAAAAAGATGTTAAACCTCTATGATACGATGATATTAAATATTGTCCCACATTGATGGGTGCAGTTGATAATAGATAAAGAAGGAAGTATAGATAAGGGAGGAGGATGAGGTCATGGTTACAGAGTCGTGTGGTCGACACAAAGTGAATAAATATTTCGCCGTTTACTAAAGAATATCATGTGTTGGCCACCCACAACCGTAAAATTGGAGCCTTACATTTCTTAAAAATGGAGGCTAGCAATATTAACAATAAAATCAAATGGTTTCTATGTTCAATGTGAAATAAGACGAGGTGCTAAAAAGAAGAGTGATATATTATTTACCAACACATTTATGCTTGTAGATCTTATACATAAAATGACACTGATGTAGATCATTAGATGGTGTTGATAATTAGCTTGGACCCTATGAGTCTTTAAGCTAGATCTTAAGCTAGATCATCCATATGCTTGAGAGTTGTATGGATCCCATTTGAAATCCATACATGTGTGCACTCTAGCTGATGTAATTGGGAGGGTTTTGAAGATAGAAGGCTGGGAGAGTTTTCCCCACATTGGGGTTTTATCATGTAAATTTCTTATCTGCTCTCTCTTATTCGATATATCTACTTTTATTTGTTTGATGTTTTCCATGGGAGTTTAGATAGGATAGATATTGGCAATATGTTTCCGCATATTTTTSTTGGTCTTTCATGGTATCATAKCCATRCATSTAACTCCTTGGAYGRACTTCTTTTTWTTTKAAATATTGGATAGGAGATCTAMTATTTTCTTCYGTGAKCATTCAACAATAGTGATTGAGATTTCTTTTTTTGGYGYCAATTTGCAAGTAGATBTAGTTTATYTTTTAGATCTRCTAGTCTAAATTTYCAGATTTGATTTTTTARKCCCAAYTTTTCTTTATAGATATGCAAATTCAGGTCTAAGTCWCATGCTTGGTTTCTACAAATCTTAAGTYRTTTTTTCCAAATTTGRCATTACCATTATATCTGGAGCATGCTAAACAGTCAAGATCAATGTTCATTTTGCTAAATTTGGTCTCTATTTGGACCACATCTAAGATTCAAGATTCATGGGTGCACTTTATATCTGTACAAATTGGTGTATTTTTGGGTTGATATGACTGTACATATGTGTTTGGAGCAATCTAATTAGCCAAGATTGACCATTTGTTTGCCACAATCAACCTTCATTTGCCAAGATATTGAGAATTTCTTCTAGCAAACATGGGCCATGAATTCACTGTAATATATTTTTAAATTAGTTATTTAACAATATAATAAATGTATTTGATATCAAATATGATGGATATGATCAATTGGTTATAATAATATGTTATGTATTTGGCAACCCATTCCCTCTCAACTATAATTAATAACATTATCATTTAGGGGACTCACCACATCCCTACCATCTGGACTCATCCACCCAATCAGCATGTGCTATATTAGTAGGTGCATCCAAACAAAACTTGCAATCTTAGTTTCCATGTGTCATTTCTTACACTACCATGTGCCACTTTCAACACTTACCACATCAGTGTCTTGTACTTTCCACATAAGCATTATGTACATGCAATGTTAGATTCTATACCTTTCCGTGTCAACATATGGTGGGTTCCATTCAGACCAATCAAAGGCTACCACGTGGCACTTCTAGCTTAGCTTGTGGAGATTAACACCAAGATTTTGAAGGTATTTTTTAAATTGCCATAACTTTGTCACACGACATCGGTTTTCACTGTGGTTTTTTGCAGACTATGTATTTTTTAGTTCTCTACACAATGACATATTTGTATCCAACGAATTATTCTATTTGATGCTAGTGTTTTTTATTTTTTCCCAAGAACCCAAGGCTAGACCTTCTTTTTGTAACTTCAAAATGGTCATAAATTGTTGATATGGACACAATTTTAAGTGAAATTATTTTCAAAATGCATAAAATTTCATACTCTATGCAATGGTGATATCATATTCTATTGATTTGGCGATATGATTATTGAGGATAGTAATGGCCACATATTTCTCCTCTGTTTGACTATGGCATATGTCTATTTGACACAATTTCTTGATGGCAAAAATTTAGTGCTTTGCTTGGAAATATGTTTTTGTGATGGGGAGACCATTTTATATTACATGTGGTGCATATTTGAGCACTTTTTGAACTTGATGATTATTGTGAGATCATGTTCAAGGTCTTGATAGAAGCACTGATCATCGACACTTTCAACCTGTTGGATCACATTCAACTTCATCTTCTGCGACCATTCATGTCTTCTTGGAGAGATTGTTCTAACACGTTGTGGACTTACCATAATGATCCATGACTTTACTCTTAGAGGTTCTTTCTTGCAATTAGCTCTCTATTTGCTTCACTATTCTAGAGTGGTGTGTGCAAAGAGTTTAGAGACAGATTGGCTCTGTAGATTATTACTCTATCTTGAGTTTCATAGCATTTCATCATGAGCATATTGATGTTGTCATGGTTGGTTATTCATAATTTTGTACTTATTGTCATAATGATGATCATTATAACATCCTTTGTGGGGCACTTATACATGTACACATGGCCTCAATAGACTTTTGTAATATTGCACATGTACACATGGAGATGGTTTTGGGAGTTATTTGGTGGTGACCTATCTCTCAGGTAATGGTGACCTACACTCATAGGTCATTCTTATCCACTACTTCTCCCTTATGTCTCGATGAGATTATCATCAACCTTTATGGATTGGTTGATCTCCATCCTTGATCGTTCCTTATGATCAATGGTCCAAGTTTCTCTCAGTTACTATAAATTGAAGAAATTGGTCTTGAATCCAAAAGAGGGTGGAGGGTGGCTTATGGTGTTGATCATTAGCCTGGACCCTATGGGTTCTTGGGCTAGATCATCCATGTGCTTGAGAGTTGTATGGATCCCATTTTAAGTCCATACATGTTTGTGCTCTAGCTGATATAATTGGGAGAGTTTTGAAGAATAAAAAGCCTTGCTTCCATGAATGTTTCCCCTCCTTGAAGTTTTACCATGTAAATTTATTGTCTCCTCTCTCTTACTTGATAGATCTGCTTTTATCTATTTGATGCTTTTATCTACAAGATCCCCTATCACGTAAAGAAAGGAGAGAAATTTTATGAGTTTCACAAGATCCCCTATCACGATAGTAAAAATAAGTTTAAATTTCCTTAAATTGCTAATAAGTTTATGAGCACTACACACGTCATCTGACAACTCCGTTAACGATATGTCCATATAAGATAAATTTAAATTTACTTGAAATGATTAAATACAGATAGATAATAATAAGGGGAAATAAGGAGCAGTAAACGCCTTGGAAAAAGATGTTAAACCTCTATGATATGACGAAGTTAAATATTGTCCCACATTGATGGGCACAGTTGATAATAGGCAAAGAAGGAAGTATATATATGAAAATAGGATAAAGTGCTGCATACGGATCCGTGTGGTCGACACAAAGCGAACTATTCTTTCGCCTTTTACTAAAGAATACCGTGTGTTGGCCACCTACAGCGGCATACGCTAATTTTTGGAGCCTACCATTTCTTATAAATGGGGGCCAACAATATCAACAAAAAAATGATGAATTGCAAATTTTCGTTTCATGTGATCTGATGTGATAGACATACAAATTGATGAATTGCAAATTTTCGTTTCATGTGATCTGATGTGATAGACATACAAATTTTCATCTGATGTGCCTTGACATTCGAAAAATAAACTAGCAATTTCAGTGTTTACTGTTTAGATTCAAATAAACTAGCAATTTTAGTGTTTACTGTTTAGATTCTTTCTTTAACAGGGCTTATTGGATTCTTAGGGCTGTTTTGATTTTGTGGATAACTATTTATGTTTATTGGAATTCAGGGATATAAATTTACACGGATAAATATTTTATTTTTTTGTTGTTCAAAATTCATTTCTAATGCAGAAAGGGATTCAGCGTGTTGAAAAACTCCCAAAACACACTCAGATTCTAAAAAAATAATCACTTAAATCTAAGAGTCCAACAATTTCTCGCCCGATAAATATCCCCAGAAAAAATCTTCATTCGATAAAATCTACTTTCTTGGAATTGGAACTATTGCTATCTAGGCTTCCAATGATGATGTTTGTTTCTTTGCTTGCTGAATGATGATGCTTGTTTCTTTGCTTGCTGAATTTTCTGGATACGACATCTTTTGATTCAGGAAACTCCTTTCTTGGAACTACTGCTATCTAGGCTTCCAATACTTTTATGTTTGCTGGAAAAGAGAGACTTTTATGTTGTCAATATCAACAGGGCAACCATCTACAGCTTAAAATTTTGCACAATTGTTAAACACTGGAAATTTGAAAGTCAGGGAGCGCATTTGTTTTTCTTGAAATTCTAAAAAATATTTAACTTTCCTAATTACAATTTATTATTACAGATTATATTATGAACTGGCGCTTTTTGGGTTGCCTTTCATTTTCCACTTTGAATCCCGACAACCATAAATGTTGGCTGGAATTGGATAGAATTTAAATCTCTTATGTTAAGCCATCAAAGGAGCTTAAATAATGTTGTGCCAAACTAGGATATCCCCTAATTAATTACACACGCTAAAATGAACTTATTTTATCCAAGTTAACACAAACTTCTAATGCAAACTAAACTATATAAAGAACTACCACAATATACCCTAGTTACCTAAATGTCTCCACTGCTATTCGTAGAGTCCCAAATTTCATTAATGAGACTTTCACATTCGTTATCCATGTCATGTTCCCTCCCCTTTAGCTCCACCGGCGGAGGGACATAGTGGCTTAGGGGCTCCCCGTAGGCCATAGTCCCCATCTAAAGGGGAGCCGTGGGGTTTCAAGGGGCACAAGTGGTGGAGGGACATAGTGGCTTAGGGGCTCCTCGTAGACCATATTCCCCATCTAAAGGGGAGTTGTGGGGTTTCAAGGGGCAGGAGGAGGGTAGCTGCTGACTTAAAATTGTCCTTTGGGCCAAGAAAGGGTAAGAAACCCTCACTTGATAAACAAGTTTCTTAAATTAAGGAGGCAAGCTAAAAAACAAATCTTTATAAGGAGGAGGTCCATTTGAAGAACACACAAGAATTCATTTAGAGTATCTCTTTCTGTCTTGGAGAGGGGTCGAATCAGGTCTCGGCTGAGACGGGGAGTGATCTGGGTGGGAAGTTACCAGCCAAGGAAGTCCAGGTCGAGGGTCTATTATAGCCAATGTTATGAACATAAATATACATATAAAAAAGATATTAATAACATAATAATTAATTAATAAATAATAACTATTAATGATGAAAGGACACGTCTCAAAGAACATGACTATTGGTTAAGGGCACCCCTCATTCTCAATTGTATCTCATCTTATCTATTCATATTTTATACATTTATACATTATTCCTACATGGATTACTGTGTTATATT
>JASDQU010245079.1:33901-48473 GCA_032191745.1 Picea mariana
AGTAATGAGCAAATGAGAAAGACAAACAATCCCAACTTTCAAACTGATCACCGGCTCCTAACCAAACAAGTACTTAGATTCTAGGATCAGAGATTATATCCTTGCTAAGAAAAGTCAAGAGATGAGAGTTGAGAAAAAGATGGACAAGAAGAGCCTTTGATTTCTGAAGACTGATCATGCACAAAATCCAAAGTCAAGAAACAATCAACCAGTGGCCCAAGAAGTTCTTTTTAGACACACACACACATCTGGGCATCTGAGCATACCAAAACCTTAATTCCAAAAATTTTAAAAATGGGTTTGCAGGCTATCAGTAATGTATAGTGCGAGAATGGAGCATTCTCCCAGGCTGGTTACAAGCAGGGTGCGAGAATCTCGCACTGGACTGAAAGGCAGAGTGCGAACTCAAGGAGTTCTTGTAGGCCATTGAGGGGTTCAGTGCGAGAAGGCCTAAAACTAGGCAAAATTTTGGAACAAGACAAAAATTTTGAAGGGACTTCTGGACCCAAAGAGTCTATTAGAGTTTCCTGAAGACTCAGAGATTGATAGAAATGAAGAAAGGTAAGGCAAGAGAAAATAGCCAAGGAAAAACACCAAAAACCACTAAAAAATGGGTTGCATCCCCAATGGAGTCGCCAATTTTGTTATTGGACTAATTGGTAGGTGTGGACACTAACAGATCTCCCTAGATCCAACCGGATCTAGAACAAAATAGGACAGGACATAACTCTTTCACTAAGTTACGACCATTGAATTAGCTAGTAAGGAGGAACAAGTGACATACCTTTGTATCGCTTCCTTAAGTCTCTGTTGCCCCTTCTTCGCTCCGGTGCTCTCGTGAGGTCAAGACCAAGACAACACAAACCAACCAAAGTGAATATAGCACAATGTATTCAATCGTCAACTTATGCATATGCTCAAGGAATTACACAATAAAGTAAGAATGAATTTATGGGAAAAGGACATGCCATTGTATCATATTAATTGAAAGTAGAAGATACAACCTGATCACCTTGATGTCGCAAGCTTCCTTTCGGTGACTCTTGGTTCCAACACACACACTTGTTCTGTACTTGCATGAAGAAGATCCAATTCCTCTTGATAGACCTACTAGAGTCTCCAAGCTTCTATTCAAGCAGGGTTCTTCACACGATTCCTTCACCAATTCTTCAATTAATCTTGCTTATCCTTTTCCATGAGAATCCTTTCAATATATAGGAGAGGGTGAGATTGTTACATGGATGAGAATGATCCCACCAAATCAGAGAAGCTAGTAAAATGACAACCATACGAATGCCAACTCATTTTCTAGAAGATTCCCTTCTAGAACCCTCGAGACTTCTTCTCTTTTCCAAGCTTAAAAACAAGTCCGCACCCTGTGTATAGAGAAACCTGTGAGAAGTTCGCACCCTAGATGAAAGTGGCCTGCGAGAATGGATCATTCTCGCATCCTAGGCCATATGCAGCCTGCGAACTCACTTTGAAAATATGTTTTCTAGAAGGAGATAAATGTCACTTTTCTCAAGAGAAAGTTCTTGTTGGGAGCCTGAGTACACTATTGTTAATACAAGATGACCAAAATCATGTGTAACAAAATTGTTATCTCCAAAACTGGTGCATTATTCGTTACCTACAACAATTGGTCGATTTGAATTTTGCATCCACAGAGCTTGAAGATCCCTTATTATTATCATTACACAACAAAAATATCCCTCCTCTCTAGCCAAGAGTCTAGTTTTTTGGTCGTCACTGTGCAGATGGGTAAAGGTGGACATGTGGATAGGAAAGAGCTTGAAGG
The DNA here is from genome assembly GCA_032191745.1 of Picea mariana. Taxonomy (NCBI): domain Eukaryota; kingdom Viridiplantae; phylum Streptophyta; class Pinopsida; order Pinales; family Pinaceae; genus Picea; species Picea mariana. The sequence continues at coordinate 35,700 of JASDQU010245079.1, forward strand.
GCCCGAGATCATAGAAGCTTATGAAGACAGTCATTACATTTTTTATCGGGCAGGTTGGTATCTATTATGTACTAAGCTAGATGGCCATCATTACACTCAAGCCAAGGCATTTGCTGAGAGTTTCAATGGACAGTGGGCCCAAATTGCAAACATGGTCATGCAGGTTACAAAAGAATCAATGGCAGCTAATAGCAACCTCTCGACTGATGGTGAAAAGTGGTTTACAAATAAATTGATTACAAGAGGAGATGTAAATCAGTTTTTGAAACACGAACAAAAAGACCCTAATTGGGCCAAAGGAATTCCCAGGGATTGCATTGTTGATGAATGGATGGAAGCCTTACTAATGCTCAAAACATTCATCACCTGTGAGGGGCGTTATTCTGTTATATTTTTATTTCATCTACGATTTATGCTTCATCTGGCAGGAATTAAGAGAATGAATCTACCTTATTATTTCTTGAGGGATCTCAACAAGATGGCCATGGAGGTCCAAGMAAACCCCAAAACCCCTCCTCACRGAATTTATCATCAGGGCTTGATTAAAGTACTTGTCAAGGGCGAGTTGGGGAAATTGCAAAAGACTTGGGATCAATTTTTGATCTAGTCGGGTTTTGAGAAGGAAGTGCATCCTCCTGCTGCACAATCACATGATAATGTTGCTAAGCCTGAACAAGAAGCTCCACCTAGTACCAATCAACCAGCTACTTCAAAGAAGAGAAAAAGAGTAGCTCACTCAAAGACTTCAGATGAGCTTGTGAAAGCTCCTCCAGCTAGCCAGCAAGCAGATGTAGGGTCTTCCTGTATCCTAGGTGGAGGTAAGCACCCTTTTCTTTTTGCACAGAAGACTTATTCTAGAAGCACCAAAAGGCTAGCTAAACCTAGGGTTTTCTTGGAGGACGTGCAACCTAAAATAACAATAGAAGCATTTGAAGATTTTGTACAACCTAAAGATACTATCCCAGAGATTACTCCTCATGCCTCAAGCTCCTTTGAAGATAATGTGGCTAAGTACAGAATTTTGATAAGGAAACAAAGCACAAGGCCTTGAAACAAGTTCAGGATGAAGTCTAAAGAAATGTATAAACATGCTATCATAGAGAAGGTCATCATCATCTATGAAGAACCTATTAAACCTATGAAGAAGCCATCTACTAGTAAGAAAATCCCTGTAATCAAGCATGAGAGGAATAAAGCTAAAAAGGGAAGTCTGGCCACGAATAAAAAGACACCTACATACACAAACAAAGTCCCTTCCAGAAAACATGGTAAGAAGGATGTGAGAGACTCAAACCCTAAGATTGGATCCAAAGGGAATATTCGCACAAGAATGCAAACTAGATCTCAATCCAAGCAGACTCGAAAGGATAGTTTGGATTTACTAGTTGAAGTAGTCGCATCAGTCTTTCATGGAGATTTTACAATTTGAGATTTCCACCCCAAATTCAAAATCCTAAAGATGTGATTTATGTTGATGGGATATGAGATAACGTTTTTTGTTTCTTGTGTTTAATAGATCATGCTTCTTTTTGTTATGGTCAACTACAGACTGGATGAAGAAAATCATTGAAAATGTGCAAAGTTAGTTTTTGAATATCGCTACAGGAAGTTCTCGTAGTCACACACACAAAAAAAGGGGTGCTATAGGAACACCTGTAGCAGCCGATTTTCCTACTAATCTCACCAAGTTTCATATTTTTGTAACAGAGGAGGGATATACCTATGCTAGCATCTTATGGATCATGTTATGAAGCTATACACCTTTTGTGGATCTAAAAGCTATATTGGGATGCCAAGATAAATGCAGATTCGACACCAGGATTGAGTTGTCAAAGGATGGATTCATATGGATCTTTGAAGATCAGATATCTCTGAGAACGATTAAGAGGACACTGCAATGCTATCATCTGTATGGAGAACAATTCTATCAAATAGTGTTTTATGCAAGGCTGTTGCCTTGATCCTAGGAGTTTTTTTGTAAAACTATTATTATTTTGTATATCAACAGTCAAAGGCTGAAATTCATTTTGAGTTTTTGTAGGAATTGCTTTTGAGTTGTCCCTGATAGTCAGGATCGACCATAAGTACTTGTAACTGATTCAAAACACTATATATCAAATGATGTAGAAGAAGAAAGGGTTGAATCCATGTTTTGGCTTGATATTGCATTGCTAAAGATTGTTTTGATCTATCTTGCATGTGTAAAGACTTCAGTTGCTAATGAAATTGGTGGTTAGTATGCTATCTTTCTTTGTTTATCATCTTCACATTTTCCTCTAAACACTTAGTTGATGTTATACGAGCTTATGAAAAACGCATTTGCGCCGAGAAGGTTGCTTTAACAGGTTTTAGTAATCTTTTCCACATTGGTGTTTTCTCCTTAAATCTTATTTAGAATGAATTCTAGACAAAGGTTTTTCCTCTGCTACATAAAGACATTAAAGACAAGATTTGTTATTGGTGTATTTATCAGACTTTGTTTTTACCTTTCTCTCAATCACGTCACTTAAATCTTAAATCTCTAGCCATGAATGTTTTTTACCTGACTTGTTGCACTTAGTTAAGTGGTCTTAATAGATCATATCATTATTCCCTTTCAAATCAAGCAAGGATTTATCCATCTTAAAACCCTTATTGAACATTTTGAAAAAAGGTGTGCTAGGCATAACTCAATAGCAATCTTGAGTTGACTTCTAGCGCTAACAATGAGCATATTGATGTTGTCATTGTTGGTTATTCTGCATTAATTCCTGATGGTAGTAGGTGTCTTCTCCTTGCACCTTATTGAGGATCTTGTTGTATCTTATTAATGGTTTTGTACATTGTTCCACTCAATAGCTTATCCTTGACATCAACAAAGTTTGATGCTATCTTTGCCACTTGTCTAGGATGTTTGAAGTTGTCATTAAGGAGGAATGCAATGTAATGCCATCTTCTTCCAAATGTGTTCATTACAACGCATGATGTAATGATTGTCTAGTGGTCACATTTACCGTTGTATCGCCTATCACTATTATGATTGAGAAAAAATCATTCTGAGGTATTTGTACACACAATGAAACATCATAAGACTTGGGAGATATCAAATATCTCAAATTATTGACCTATTAGTCTTATGTAACACAACTCCTTCATCGACTTAGGTTCTCATTTCTCTAGTCAACATTACAAGGGACTGTTAAAATGTGTTTTAATGTTGTCTAGTGTCTTGACATAATTATGTACTTATTGTCACAATGATGATCATTATAACATCATTTGTGGGGCACTTATACATGTACACATGGCCTCAATAGACTTTTGTAATATTGCACATGTACACATGGAGATAGTTTTGGGAGTTATTTGGTGGTGACCTATCTCTCAGGCAATGGTGACCTGCACTCATAGGTCATTCTTATCCACTACTTCTCCCTTATCTCTTGATGAGATTATCATCAACCTTTATGTATTGGTTGATCTCCATCCTTGATCGTGCCTTATGATATATGGTCTAAGTTTCTCCCAGTTACTATAAATTGAGGAAATTGGTCTTGAATCCAAAAGAGGGTGGAGTGTGGCTTATGGTGTTGATCATTAGCCTGGACCCTATGGGTTCCTGGGCTAGATCATCCATATGCTTGAGAGTTGTATGGATCCCATTTGAAGTCCATACATGTTTGTGCTCTAGCTGATGTAATTGAGAGAGTTTTGAAGAATAAAAGGCCTCGCTTCTGTGGATGTTTCCCCTCCTTGGGGTTTTACCATGTAAATTTATTGTCTCCTTACTCTTACTTGATAGGTCTGCTTTTATCTATTTGATGCGTTCTGCGTGAGTTTAGATAGGATAGATCTTGGTTATATGTTTCTACATATTGTTCTCGGTCTTTCATGGGAGAATATTCTAAAATGACCCTAAGCAAATTACAAACTTGAAAGATCATTTTTGTTGAAGCTAAAGATGAAGGGAGATAAGACCATAGAAAGTGGTCAATGATCCCGTGCAAGTTTTGAACAAGACCATGAGAAAGTGACCCAATAAGCTATGGATAATGTTGTAGATGAAGGATCAAGCAAGGAAACTAGAGAGCATAAGGGTAAGAAAGGAAGGTTTGTGAATAGTAAGCCTTTGGTATTTTGCTTCTATTGTAAAAATAAGGGACATAAATCATATTGATGTTCATATTTTTACCCATGTTCCTTTTGTGCACAAGACAACCATTATGAGGCTATTTTTACCCATGTTCCTTTTGTGCTCAAGACAACCATTATGAGGCTAAGTGTTGGGTGAAGTTGTCCAACACCAAATACCCTAGGTGTTTCAAGAAGAACCAAAGATGCCAGACCCTTTCCTTTGAATAACAAAAATGAAAATGGAGGAGAGGCCATGTCCATTTCTCTCTACACCACTTCTATAGAAAGCATGATTTCTATGCGAGAGTTTTACTTGATTTCTTGGATTTTTTTAGGGATTTGGCAAATAAGGCTTCAAACCCATATGCACACTTACCTCAAATTCCACACAAAATATTTTCTTTATGGTTTGGCTTGGTTTATAAAAACAAGGACAACAACAAATCATTTCCTTCTCACACCTGGCCAATTTTTAATAAAGCCAAACATTTTTGTTTGAAAATAATTTTAATTTATGCCATTACTTCTTCCTCTTGTTTGCCAAGAATTATATATATGTTGTTGCTTGGATTAGATGAGCTTTGCTTCTCCGACTAGGGCCTCTTGGACTAATGATTCTTTCACTTCCTAGTCACTGCTTGGAAGGTTTCTCGTCCTTTGCTACAAGCACGTGCTCTCTTGCTCTGTACGGCAAGTTATGCTTGATCTCCTAGATATGTTATAGGGATTTGGCCAACAATGCTTCATACCCATTGGCTCACTAACCTTAGAATCCACACAATATTTTCTTTGCATCTTGGCTTGGTTTGAGAAAACTATAACAAGAACAAATCACTCCCTTCTAACACCACCAATTTTAGGCATTTCATACAATTTGTGAATTATAAGTTGGAGTGAGCATAGAATTATAAGCCGGAGTGAGCAGAAGGAGCAACATTTGTTCATGTGATCTCAAGTGATAACATAGGAATTTCCATTCTTTACTGAATGAGAGGTTGCGATCTTTACTTTCTAGGTTCAATGTGAAATGAAGTGAGGTGATTTTATTGACTGAAACAAAAACAACATACAATGATACAAGAAAATCATGAACTAAATAGGTAGCTTTGGGGGTTGTGGATTGCCACAACTAGACACGAAATTGTGAATTGATGAGTGGTCATTGTTGTGATCTACAATTGAACAAGCTAAATATTCCTCTACCCAAAATCCTTTATTGCCACAAAAGATCATAAATCCTTTCACCACAAAAATGAAAATTCATCCTCTACAAACTCTAGGAGGCAAAGAAAATAGAGGCAGGATGAGCGACTATTAAATATTGATCTGCAAAATTTAGGCTCAGCACTAAGTGATGGTTGGCATTGAGATGCAAAAATAAAGGTCCTCTACAAATCTAGGAAAGAGACCGAGCAACTGTTAATCCTGAAGGCATAATCAATAGGTCCAAATTTTATTTAGGAAATTTTCATTGGTGGATGAATGATTGAAGTAACTTTGACGGTGGTCCAATGAAAATTAATGGTCAACGCATCTCTACAACTCCCAATAGTGTGTGGACACTACTGCATAAATATATAATTTCCCTTGAGAATGTTCATGCTTGATAGGATTTTAGAGCTTCTATTTCTTATATTTGATTCAAACCATTTTTTTTGGATAGGGTCACAAAGTTTAATGGACCTTCAAAGAGGACAATCTTGGTTGGTAACAAAGGCTTGTGAGAAATCCGAGATTCAATTACTTTAAAATGACCTGAGAGATAATTGTAGATTCACCATGTAACACAATAATTGTAGTTAGATTAAGGCATACATCTTAGTATTAAGGATCATGTGCTAACATGCACTTCAACACAACCATAACACACAATATACTAACAAAGCATTTATAACCTTTGGGTTCAAAGTACTTGTTCCATATGGAGAGGCCATGCCCGCTTCTATCTACACTACAACTACAACAAGCATGGTTTCCACAAGAGAGTTTTGCTTGATCTCCTAGATATGTTATAGGATTTGGCCAACAATGCTTCATACCCATTTGGCTCACTAACCTGAGAATCCAAACAAAATATTTCATTTGCACCTTGGCTTGGTTTGAGAAATCAACAACAAGAACAAATCAATCCCTTCTCATGCCACCAATTTTAGGCATTTCATACAATTTGTGAATTATAAGCTGGAGTGAGCACAAGGAGCAACAAACACCTTGGAAAAAGATGTTAAACCTCTTTGATACGATAATGTTAAATAGTGTCCCACATTGATGGGCGCAGTTGATAATAGATAAAGAAGGAAGTATAGATAAGGGAGGAGAATGAGGTCATGGTTACAAAGTCGTGTGGTCGACACAAAGTGAATAAATATTTCGCCTTTTACTAAAGAATATCGTGTGTTGGCCACCCACAACCATAAAATTGGAGCCTTACATTTCTTAAAAATGGAGGCTAACAATATTAACAATAAAATCAAATGGTTTCTAGGTTCAATGTGAAATAAGACGAGGTGCTAAAAAGAAGAGTGATATATTATTTACCAACACATTTATGCTTGTATATCTTATACATAAAATGACACCGATGTAGATCATTAGATGGTGTTGATAATTAGCTTGGACCCTATGGGTATTTAAGCTAGATCTTAAGCTAGATCATCCATATGCTTGAGAGTTGTATGGATCCCACTTGAAATCCATACATGTGTGCACTCTAGCTGATGTAATTGGGAGAGTTTTGAAGATAGAAGGCTGGGAGAGTTTTGAAGAAAGAAGGCCTTGCTTCGATGGATGTTTCCCCACATTGGGGTTTTATCACGTAAATTTCTTATCTGCTCTCTCTTATTTGATATATCTATTTTTATTTGTTTGATGTTTTCCATGGGAGTTTAGATAGGATAGATATTGGCAATATGTTTCTGCATATTTTTCTTGGTCTTTCATGGTATCATAGCCATACATCTAACTCCTTGGATGAACTTCTTTTTTTTTGAAATATTGGATAGGAGATCTACTATTTTCTTCTATGAGCATTCAACAATAGTGATTGAGATTTCTTTTTTTGGCATCAATTTGCAAGTAGATCTAGTTTATTTTTTAGATCTGCTAGTCTAAATTTTCATATTTGATTTTTTAGGCCCAATTTTTTTTATAGATATGCAAATTCAAGTCTAAGTCACATGCTTGGTTTCTACAAATCTTAAGTTATTTTTTCCAAATTTGACATTACCATTATATCTAGAGCATGCTAAACAGTCAAGATCAACGTTCATTTTGCTAAATTTGGTCTCTATTAGGACCACATCTAAGATTGAAGATTCATGGGTGCACTTTATATCTGTACAAATTGGTGTATTTTTGGGTTGATAGGACTATACATATGTGTTTGGAGCAGTCTAATTAGCCAAGATTGACCATTTGTTTGCCACAATCAACCTTCATTTGCCAAGATATTGAGAATTTCTTCTAGCAAACATGGGCCATGAATTTACTGTAACATATTTTTAACTTAGTTATTCAACAATATAATAAATGTATTTGATATCAAATATGATGGATATGATCAATTGGTTATAATAATATGTTATGTATTTGGCAACCCATTCCCTCTCAACTATAATTAATAGCATTATCATGTAAGGGACTCACCACATCCCTACCATGTGGACTCATCCACCCAATCAACATGTGCTATATTAGTAGGTGCATCCAAACAAAACTTGCAATCTTAGTTTCCATGTGTCATTTCGTACACTACCATGTGTCACTTTCAACACTTACCACGTCAGTGTCATGTACTTTCCACATAAGCATTATGTGCATGCAATGTTAGATTATGTACCTTTCTGTGTCAACATATGGTGAGTTCCATTCAGACCAATCAAAGGCTACCATGTGGCACTTCTAGCTTAGCTTGTGGAGATTAACACCAAGATTTTGAAGGTACTTTTTAAATTGCCATAACTTTGTCATACGACATCGGTTTTCAGTGTGGTTTTTTGCAGACTAAGTATTTTTTAGTTCTCTACACAATGATATATTTGTATCCAACAAATTATTCTATTTGATGCTAGTGATTTTTATTTTTCCCAAGAACCCAAGGCTAGACCTTCTTTTTGGACACAATTTTAAGTGAAATTATTTTCAAAATGCATAAAATTTCATACTCTATGCAATGGTGATATCATATTCTATTGATTTGGCGATATGATTATTGAGGATAGTAATGGCCACATATTTCTCCTCTGTTTGATTGTGGCATATGTCTATTTGACACAATTTTTTGATGGAAAAAATTTAGTGCTTTGCTTGGAAATATGTATTTTTGATGGGGAGACCATTTTATATTACATGTGGTGCATCTTTGAGCACTTGTTGAACTTGATGATTATTGTGAGATCATGTTCAAGGTCTTGATAGAAGCACTCTAATTGATCGTCGACACTTTCAACCTGTTGGATCACATTCAACTTCATCTTCTGCGACCATTCATGTCTTCTTGGAGAGATTGTTCTAACACATTGTGGACTTGCCATAATGATCCATGACTTTACTCTTAGATGTTCTTTCTTGCAATTAGCTCTTTATTTGCTTCACTTGTTCTAGAGTGGTGTGTGCAAAGAGTTTAGAGACAGATTGGTTCTGTAGATTATTACTCTATCTTGAGTTTCATAACATTTCATCATGAGCATATTGATGTTGTCATGGTTGGTTATTCATAATTTTGTACATATTGTCATAATGATGATCACTATAACATGTTTCCTTTGTGGGGCACTTATACATGTACACATGGCCTCAATAGACTTTTGTAATATTGCACATGTACACATGGAGATGGTTTTGGGAGTTATTTGGTGGTGACCTATCTCTCAGGTAATGGTGACCTACACTCATAGGTCATTCTTATCCACTACTTCTCCCTTATGTATTGATGAGATTATCATCAACCTTTGTGGATTGGTTGATCTCCATCCTTGATCGTTCGTTATGATCAATGGTCCAAGTTTCTCCCGATTACTATAAATTGAAGAAATTGGTCTTGAATCCAAAAAAGGGTGGAGGGTGGCTTATGGTGTTGATCATTAGCCTGGACCCTATGGGTTCTTGGACTAGATCATCCATGTGCTTGAGAGTTGTATGGATCCCATTTTAAGTCCATACATGTTTGTGCTCTAGCTGATGTAATTGGGAGAGTTTTGAAGAATAGAAGGCCTTGCTTCCGTGAATGTTTCCCCTCCTTAAAGTTTTACCATGTAAATTTATTGTATCCTCTCTCTTACTTGATAGATCTGATGCTTTTATCTACAAGATCCCCTATCATGTAAAGAAAGGAGAGAAATTTTATGAGTTTCACAAGATCCCCTATCAAGATAGTAAAAATAAGTTTAAATTTTCTTAAATTGCTAATAAGTTTATGAGTGTTGCACACGTCATCTGACAACTCCGTTAACGATATGTCCATATAAGATAAATTTAAATTTACTTGAAATGATTAAATACAGATAGATAATAATAAGGGGAAATAAGGAGCAGCAAACGCCTTGGAAAAAGATGTTAAACCTTTATGATATGACGAAGTTAAATATTGTCAAACATTGATGGGCGCAGTTGATAATAGGCAAAGAAGGAAGTATATATATGAAAAGAGGAAATAGTGTTGGGTACGGAGCCATGTGGTCGACACAAAGCAAACTATTCTTTCGCCTTTTACTAAAGATTACCGTGTGTTGGCCACCTACAGCGGCATACGCCAATTTTAAAAATAATATATTAAAAATCTGCCACTACAATTTGAAGAAAAAAACATTTTTACAAAAATTATTTGCGTGAAGAAATCCTGCCATACTAGTCGTACAATCATCAATTTTTGTCAGTCGTATAGCAATAAATATGTCCTCTATGTGATTAATAACTGCAAATCCGTACATTTTTAATTGAAAGCATTGACCAACAATACTTTGATGTACCGTACGATATGTTAAATTAAATGTCAACTGCAATTTGTCCGTACAGTTTTTTTTTTGGTAGAAAATTGAAACAAAATTGCCTCTAGTCTTTCGTACCACTTGTACACAGTTGCACAGTCAACATTCTAACCACGCACGGATCTGTGCAAAAGTCAACTGTTAACCATTTTTGAAGATTCGTTGTACGATCCACAAAAATTGCTCAACCATAAAAAAATAATTAGTGGTCGAATTTTGTTATTGAGTAGTACAACCAAACCACAACCACCACCATTTATAGCCATCGTCCCAATTATGTACATCTGTGCCAAATTGTAGCCACTGTACCAATTCCGTATAACAGAATTTGTACAGCCGCCAAAAAAATCGTGCAATAATCCGTATGATCTCTCTGCATTTTCCATCCACTGATGTCGCTTGTCGTACATCTCCGCCAAGTTAATAAGTTATTGTACCATGCCGTACCACTCACGCAATCATGCAATAATACTTGGCCACAGTAATTACACAGTTTATGAAGAACCAACGAATGCACCATATATTGCAACTCTTGTTAATAGCAAATTAAATCAAAGGATCATGGGTTTTCAATCTAGGGGTGCGACTTTTCAAAACATTAAAATAAGAGCCAATTAAAATAAAGGATATTAAGTAATTTCAAGTTCAAAGAAGAAAAGTTATATTTTACAAGGAAACATTATATATCTAACTCAAGTTTCTTAAATGTATTATTTTAATAGATATTATAATAATAAAAATCATCCGAGTGAATTAAAAGAATATTTTGAGAAAAAAACAAATACAACAGTTCAAAGAAAAAAAAAGTTATATTTTACAAGGAAACATTATATATCTTTACATACGTCTAAAATTATATATATATATATATATATATATATATATATTAAGGAGATAGAAAAGGGTCATTAAGAATATAAAGAAAATTCTGAAGTAAAGGAGTGTTTATATATATTTTTATATATAAGATTAGAAAAATGATATTATAGAAGTAATAGTCAAGATATTCAAAAGAAGACTATATATAAAAGGATTAAAGTATATTAAGAAAAAAGAAGAAGTTCTAAAACGATTTCAATTTATATAAAATGAGACATATATTGAATAATTCAAAATCGTTTTTGTGTGATTTGTGGGAAATCATTTATTATGGAATATCAAGATAATTTAGAAATACAATCACGAATATTCAAAGGAAAACTAGGACATTATAAAGCGAGCAATAAAAAATTACAGTTTGAAATTGAGAAGAAAAAATATTTTAATGTGTTAACAGAGAAAGGTAATCGTTACTTCAAAGAACGTATTCGAGAACTCATTGCACAAAATGAATAACTAAAGATCCAAAGACAAAAAATGGACCAAGACTTACTAGAACGAGATGAAGAAATATTACAATTAAAAAATCATAATCAAAATTTACTAGTTAAAATTAGAAAGTTAAAAGACAAGAAGCAAGGGAATACAAATTCAGAACAAGAAAATCGAGGTCTCAAGGAGAAATCAAATGAAAATGAGGAAGAATTGTCCTGCCTAAGGAACCTTAACCAGAAGTTACTTGAACAAATTAAAATTTTAAAGAACGAAAGAAAGGAGAATCTAGAATCGGAAAAAGACAATAGGTCAAAAAATAAGGAATAACTTTTATGATTAAGACGACATAATCAAGATTTATTAACTCAGAATAAAAAGTTGAAGCATGATAAGAAGACTTTAAAAGAAAATCTAGATCACAAAACATCATTAGTCGATAAGGAAACGATGACAGACCCAATCAACCTTACAACTCAAAAGCACACAAATCCATATGATGTAAAGAAGTTTTCAAATGTCGAGGTACAAACAAGCCAAAGATACGAAGAAGACTCAAATCCAAAAGTTAATCAAGAAAAATATGCAAGTATAAGAAATAAAGTTCAAGTTGCAAGGATGCATTATCGACATCCGAATCACAAAAGTCAATACTTCAACAAATCAATGTATCAACAAAAACAAATAAACGCTATGTCAAAGAATATTACTTCCACTACAAGTGAGGGTCAAAATATAAGCGATCATGGGAGTAGAAATGTATCAAGTTCTTTCCAAGAACACTATAAAAACCCAAATCCGCAGAAGATCAAATTAGGATGGGCAGACTCCTTTACAATTCAACAGTTTTGCTCAGCGCTTAGAAGATCCTATCATCTTAGATCCTCAACGATTACTAACTCAATAATGAAGAAGCACAAGACAATAATTACAAGCTAGAAGCAAGAGATAAGTCTTCCATAAAGTATGCTTTGAGGACAAATCATTTTTAAGGGGAAGGCAATGTTTTGAACATAAATATACATATAAAATAGATATTAATAACATAATAATTAATTAATAAATAATTATTATTAATAATGAAAGGACATGTCCCAAATGACATGACTATTGGTTAAGGGCACCCCTGTGTGGGTATATAAATGAGCCCTCGTTTTCAATTATATCTCATCTTATCTATTCATATTTTATACATTTATACATTATTCCTACATGTATTACTGTGTTATACTCCAAGTATTTTGGATATTTCTTGTGTGAGCGAACTTTGTTCGTCCCAAGAAGAGGCAACAAGACCACAAAAATGGATCGAATCCATGTTACCTGGAAACATTATATATCTTACCTGCGTCTAAAAGGTTATATA
>JASDQU010245079.1:86586-104012 GCA_032191745.1 Picea mariana
CCTTGTAAAATATAACTTTTTTTTTCTTTGAACTTTTGTATTTGTTTTTTTATCAAAATATTCTTTTAATTCACTCGGATGACTTTTATTATTATAATATCTATTATAATAATACCTTTAAGAAACTTGAGTTAGATATATAATGTTTCCTAGTAAAATATAACTTTTCTTCTTTGAACTTGAAATTACTTAAGATCCTTTATTTTAATTGGCTCTTATTTTAATGTTTTGAAAAGTCGCACCCCTAGATTGAAAACCCACGATCCTTTGATTTAATTTGCTATTGACAAGAGTCGCAATATATGGTGCATTCATTGGCTCTTCATAAACTGTGTAATTACTGTGGCAAAGTATTATTGCATGATTGCGTGAGTGGTACGACATGGTACAACAACTAATTAACTTGGCGGAGATGTACGACAAGTGGCAACAGCGGATGGGAAATGCAGAGAGATCATACGGATTATTGCACGATTTTTTTGGCAGCTATAGAAATTTTATTATACAGAATTGGTACGGTGGCTACAATTTGGCGCAGATGTACATAATTGGGATGGTGACTATAAATGGTGGCGGCTGTGGTTTGGTTGTACTGCTCAATAACAAAATTCGACCACTAATTTTTTTTTATGGTTGAGCAATTTTTGTGGATCGTACAATGAATCTTCAAAAATGGTTAACAGTTGACTTTTGCACGGATCTGTACGTGGTTAGAATGTTGACTGTGCAGCTGTGTATAGGTGGTGCGAAAGACTAGAGGCGATTTTGTTTCAATTTTCTACAAAAAAAAAACTGTACGGACAGATTGCAGTTGACATCAAGTTCAATAAGTTCTCAAATATGCACCACATGTAATATAAAATGGTCTCCCCATCACAAAAACATATTTCCAAGCAAAGCACTAAATTTTTGCCATCAAGAAATTGTGTCAAATAGACATATGCCACAGTCAAACAGAGGAGAAATATGTGGCCATTACTATCCTCAATAATCATATCGCCAAATCAATAGAATATGATATCACCATTGCATAGAGTATGAAATTTTATGCATTTTGAAAATAATTTCACTTAAATTTTGTTCATATCAACAATTTATGACCATTTTGAAGTTACAAAAAGAAGGTCTAGCCTTGGGTTCTTGGGAAAAAATAAAAAACACTAGCATCAAATAGAATAATTTGTTGGATACAAATATGTCATTGTGTAGAGAACTAAAAAATACATAGTCTGCAAAAAACTACACTGAAAACCGATGTCGTGTGACAAAGTTATGGCAATTTAAAAAATACCTTCAAAATCTTGGTGTTAATCTCCACAAGCTAAGCTAGAAGTGCCACATGGTAGCCTTTGATTGGTCTGAATGGAACCCACCATATGTTGACACGGAAAGGTATAGAATCTAACATTGCATGTACATAATGCTTATGTGGAAAGTACAAGACATTGACGTGGTAAGTGTTGAAAGTGGCACATGGTAGTGTACGAAATGACACATGGAAACTAAGATTGCAAGTTTTGTTTGGATGCACCTACTAATATATCACATGCTGATTGGGTGGATGAGTCCACATGGTAGGGATGTGGTGAGTCCCCTAAATGATAATGTTATTAATTATAGTTGAGAGGGAATGGGTTGCCAAATACATAACATATTATTATAACGAATTGATCATATCCATCATATTTGATATCAAATACATTTATTATATTGTTGAATAACTAATTTAAAAATATATTACAGTGAATTCATGGCCCATGTTTGCTAGAAGAAATTCTCAATATCTTGGCAAATGAAGGCTGATTGTGGCAAACAAATGGTCAATCTTGGCTAATTAGATTGCTCCAAACACATATGTACAGTCATATCAACCCAAAAATACACCAATTTGTACAGATATAAAGTGCACCCATGAATCTTCAATCTTAGATGTGGTCCAAATAGAGACCAAATTTAGCAAAATGAACATTGATCTTGACTGTTTAGCATGCTCCAGATATAATGGTAATGCCAAATTTGGAAAAAATAACTTAAGATTTGTAGAAACCAAGCATGAGACTTAGACCTGAATTTGCATATCTATAAAAAAAATTGGGACTAAAAAATCAAATCTGAAAATTTAGACTAGCAGATCTAAAAAATAAACTAAATCTACTTGCAAATTGACGCCAAAAAAAGAAATCTCAATCACTATTGTTGAATGCTCACAGAAGAAAATAGTAGATCTCCTATCCAATATTTCAAAAAAAAAGAAGTCCATCCAAGGAGTTACATGTATGGCTATGATACCATGAAAGACCAAGAAAAATATGCGGAAACATATTGCCAATATCTATCCTATCTAAACTCCCATGGAAAACATCAAACAAATAAAAGTAGATATATCGAATAAGAGAGAGCAAATAATAAATTTACGTGATAAAACCCCAATGTGGGGAAAACTCTCCCAGCCTTCTATCTTCAAAACTCTCCCAATTACATCAGCTAGAGTGCACACATGTATGGATTTCAAATGGGATCCATACAACTCTCAAGCATATGGATGATCTAGCTTAAATACCCATAGGGTCCAAGCTAATTATCAACACCATCTAATGATCTACATCGATGTCATTTTATGTATAAGATCTACAAGCATAAATGTGTTGGTAAATAATATATCACTCTTCTTTTTAGCACCTCGTCTTATTTCACATTGAACCTAGAAACCATTTGATTTTATTGTTAATATTGTTAGCCTCCATTTTTAAGAAATGTAAGGCTCCAATTTTACGGTTGTGGGTGGCCAACACACGATATTATTTAGTAAAAGGAGAAATATTTATTCACTTTGTGTCGACCACACGACTCTGTAACCATGACCTCATCCTCCTCCCTTATCTATACTTCCTTCTTTATCTATTATCAACTGCACCCATCAATGTGGGACAATATTTAACATCATCGTATCATAGAGGTTTAATATCTTTTTCCAAGGTGTTTGTTGCTCCTTGTGCTCACTCCAGCTTATAATTCACAAATTGTATGAAATGTTTAAAATTGGCGGCGTGAGAAGGGACTGATTTGTTCTTGTTGTTGATTTCTCAAACCAAGCCAAGGTGCAAATAAAATATTTTGTTTGTATTCTCGGGTTAGTGAGACAAATGGGTATGAAGCATTGTTGGACAAATCCTATAACATATCTAGGAGATCAAGCGCAACTCTCTTGTGGAAAGCATGCTGGTCGTAGTTGTAGTGCAGAGAGAAGCGAGCATGTCCTCTCCATATGGAACAAGTACTTTGAACCCAAAGGTTATAAATTCTTTGTTAGTATATTGTGTGTTATGGTTGTGTTGAAGTGCATGTTAGCACATGATCCTTAATACTAAGATGTATGCCTTAGTCTAACTACAATTATTGTGTTACATGTTGAATCTACAATTATCTCTCAGGTCATTTTAAAGTGATTGAATCTCAGATTTCTCACAAGCCTTTGTTACCAACAAAGATTGTCCTCTTTGAAGGTCCATTAAACTCTGTGACCCTATCAAAAAAAAATGGTTTGAATCAAATCTAAGAAATAGAAGCTCTAAAATCCTATCAAGCATTAACATTCTACATAGAAATTATATATTTATGCACTAGTGTCCACACACTAATGGGACTTGTGGAGATGCACTGACCATTAATCTTCGTTGGACCACCATCAAAGTTACTTCAATTGTTCATCCACCAATGACAATTGCCTAAATAAAATTTGGACCTATTGATTATGCCTTCAAGATCAACAGTTGCTCGGTCTCTTTCGTAGATTTGTAGAGGACATTTATTTTTGCATCTCAATGCCAACCATCACTTAGGGCTGAGCCTAAATTTTGCAGATCAATATATAATAGTCGCTCATCCTGCCTCTATTTTCTTTGCCTCCTAGAGTTTGTAGAGGATGAATTTTCATTTTTTTGGTGAAAAGGATTTATGATCTTTTGTGGCAATAAAGGATTTTGGGTAGAGGAATATTTATCTTGTTCAGTTGTAGATCACAACAATGACCACTCATCAATTCACAATTTTGTGTCTAGTTGTGGAAATCCACAACCCCTAGAGCTACCTATTTAGTTCATGATTTTCTTGTATCATTGTATGTTGTTTTTGTTTCAGTCAATAAAAGCACCTCACTTCATTTCACATTGAACCTAGAAAGTACAGATCGCAACCTCTCATTCAATAAAGAATGGAAATTCCTATGTTATCACTTTAGATCACATGAACGAATGTTGCTCCTTCTGCTCACTCCAGCTTATAATTCTATGCTCACTCCGGCTTATAATTCACAAATTGTATGAAATGACTAAAATTGGTGGCGTTAGAAGGGAGTGATTTGTTCTTGTTATAGTTTTCTCAAACCAAGCCAAGCTGCAAAGAAAATATTGTGTGGATTCTAAGGTTAGTGAGCCAATGGGTATGAAGCATTGTTGGCCAAATCCCTATAACATATCTAGGAGATCAAGCAGAACTTGTCGTACAGAGAAAGAGAGCATGTGCTTGTAGCAAAGGACAAGAAACCTTCCAAGCAGTGACTAGGAAGCGCAAGAATCATTAGTCCAAGAGGCCCTAGTCGGAGAAGCAAAACTCATCTAATCCAAGCAACAACATATATAAAATTCTTGGCGAACAAGAGGAAGAAGTAATGGCATAAATTAAAATCATTTTCAAACAAAAATGTTTGGCTTTATTAAAAATTGGCCAGGTGTGAGAAGGCAATGATTTGTTGTTGTCATTGTTTTCATAAACCAAGCCAAACCATAAAGAAAAGATTTTGTGTGGAATTTGAGGTAAGTGTGCATATGGGTTCGAAGCCTTATTGGCCAAATCCCTAAACAAATCAAAGAAATCAAGTAAAACTCTCTCATAGAAATCATGCTTTCTATAGAAGTGGTGTAGAGAGAAATGGACATGGCCTCTCCTCCATTTTCATTTTTGTTATTCAAAGGAAAGGGTCTTGCATCTTTGGTTCTTCTTGAAACACCTAGGGTATTTGGTGTTGGACAACTTCACCCAACACTTAGCCTCATAATGGTTGTCTTGACCACAAAAGGAACATGGGTAAAAATAGCCTCATAATGGTTGTCTTGTGCACAAAAGGAACATGGGTAAAAATATCAACATCAATATGATTTATGTCCCTTATTTTTACAATAGAAGCAAAATGCCAAAGGCTTACTATTCACAAACCTTTCTTTCTTTCCCTTATGCTCTCTAGTTTCCTTGCTGGATCCTTCATCTACAACATTATCCATAGCTTATTGGGTCACTTTCTCACGGTCTTGTTCAAAAATTGCATGAGATCATTGATCACTTTCTATGGCTTTATCTCCCTTCATCTTTAGCTTCAACAAAAATGATCTTTCAGGTTTGTAATTTGCTTAGGGTCATTTTAGAATATTCTCCCATGAAAGACCGAGAACAATATGTAGAAACATATAACCAAGATCTATCCTATCTAAACTCATGCAGAATGCATCAAATAGATAAAAGTAGATCTATCAAGTAAGAGTGAGGAGACAATAAATTTACATGGTAAAACCCCAAGGAGGGGAAACATCCACGGAAGCGAGGCCTTTTATTCTTCAAAACTCTCCCAATTACATCAGCTAGAGCACAAACATGTATGGACTTCAAATGGGATCCATACAACTCTCAAGCATATGGATGATCTAGCCCCTGAACCCATAGGGTCGAGGCTAATGATCAACACCATAGGCCACCCTCCACCCTCTTTTGGATTCAAGACCAATTTCCTCAATTTATAGTAACCGGGAGAAACTTAGACCATATATCATAAGGCACGATCAAGGATGGAGATCAACCAATCCATAAAGGTTGATGATAATCTCATCAAGAGATAAGGGAGAAGTAGTGGATAAGAATGACCTATGAGTGTAGGTCACCATTGCCTGAGAGATAGGTCACCACCAAATAACTCCCAAAACTATCTCCATGTGTACATGCGCAATATTACAAAAGTCTATTGAGGCCATGTGTACATGTATAAGTGCCCCACAAATGATGTTATAATGATCATCATTGTGACAATAAGTACATAATTATGTCAAGACACTAGACAACATTAAAACACATTTTAACAGTCCCTTGTAATGTTGACTAGAGAAATGAGAACCTAATTCGATGAAGGAGTTGTGTTACATAAGAATAATAGGTCAATAATTTGAGATATTTGATATCTCACAAGTCTTATTATGTTTCATTGTGTGTACAAATACCTCAGAATGATTTTTTCTCAATCATCATAGTGATAGGCGATACAACGGTAAATGTGACCACTAGACAATCATTACATCATGCGTTGTAATGAACACATTTGGAAGAAGATGGCATTACATTGCATTCCCCCTTAATGACAACTTCAAACATCCTAGACAAGTGGCAAAGATAGCATCAAACTTTGTTGATGTCAAGGATAAGCTACTGAGTGGAACAATGTACAAAACCATTAATAAGATACAACAAGATCCCCAATAAGGCGCAAGGAGAAGACACCTACTACCATCAGGAATTAATGCAGAATAACCAACAATGACAACATCAATATGCTCATTGTTAGCGCTAGAAGTCAACTCAAGATTGCTATTGAGTTAAGCCTAGCACACCGTTTTTCAAAATGTTCAATAAGGGTTTTAAGATGGATAAATCCTTGCTTGATTTGAAAGGGAATAATGATCTGATTTGTTAAGACCACTTACCTAAGTGCAACAAGTCAGGTAAACAAAATTGATGGCTAGAGATTTAAGATTTAAGTGACGTGATTGAGAGAAAGGTAAAAACAAAGTCTGATAAATACACCAATAACAAATCTTGTCTTTAATGTCTTTATGCAGCAGAGGAAAAACCTTTGTCTAGAATTCATTCTAAATAAGATTTAAGGAGAAAACACCAATGTGGCAAAGATTACTAAAACCTGTTAAAGCAACCTTCTCAGCGCAAATGAGTTTTTCATAAGCTCGTATAACATCATCTAAGTGTTTAGAGAAAAATTTTAAGATGATAAACAAAGAAAGATAGCATACTAACCACCAATTTCATTAGCAACTGAAGTCTTTACACATGCAAGATAGATCAAAACAATCTTTAACAATGCAATATCAAGCCAAAACATGGATTCAACCCTTTCTTCTTCTACATCATTTGATATATAGTGTCTTGAATTAGTTACATGTACTTATGGTCGATCCTAACTATCAGGGACAACTCAAAAGCAATTCCTACAAAAACTCAAAATGAATTTCAGCCTTTGACTGCTGATATACAAAATAATAACAATTTTACAAAAAACCTCCTAGGATCAAGGCAACAGCCTTGCATAAAACACTATTTGATAGAATTGTTCTCCATACAGATGATAGCACTGCAGCGTCCTCTTAATCTTTCCCATATATATCTGAACTTCAAAGATCCATATGAATCCAACCTTTGACAACTCAATCCTGGTGTCGAATCTGCATTTATCTTGGTATCCCATGATCAATAAGATGCTAGCATAGGTATAACATGATCCATAACATGCTAGCATAGGTATAACATGATCCATAAGATGCTAGCATAGGTATATCCCTCCTCTGTTACAAAAATATGAAACTGGGTGAGATTAGCAGGAAAATCGGCTGCTACATGTGTTCCTATAGCACCCCTGTTTTTGTGTGTGCGACTATGGGAACTTCCTGTAGCGATATTAAAAAACTAACTTTGCACATTTTCAATGATTTTGTTCATCTAGTCTGCAGCTGGCCATAACAAAAAGAAGCATGATATCTTAAACACAAGAAACAAAAAAGGTTATCTCATATCCTATCATCATAAATCACATCTTTAGGATTTTGAATTTGAGGTGGAAATCTCAAACTGTAAGATCTCCATGAAAGACTGATGCGACTACTTCAACTAGTAAATCCAAACTATCCTTTCGAGTCTTCTTGGATTGAGATCTAGTTTGCATTCTTGTGGGAATCTCCCCTTTGGATCCAATCTTAAGGTTTGAGTCTCTCACATCCTTCTTACCATGTTTTCTGGAAGGGACTTTGTTTGTGTATGTAGGTGTATTTTTATTCGTGGTCAGACTTCCCTTTTTAGATTTATTCCTCTCATGCTTGATTAGAGGGATTTTCTTACTAGTAGATGGCTTCTTCATAGGTTTAACAGGCTCTTCATCGATGATTATGACCTTCTCTGTGATAGCAGGTTTATACACTGCTTTAAACTTCATTTTGAACTTGTTTCAAGGCCTTGTGCTTTGTTTCCTTATCAAAATTCTGTACTTAGCCATGTTATCTTCAAAGGAGCTTGAGGCATGAGGAGTAATCTATGGGATAGTATCTTTAGGTTGTATAAAATCTTCAAATGCTTCTGTTGTTATTTTAGGTTGCACGTCCTCCAAGAAAACCCTAGGTTTAGCTAGCCTTTTGGTGCTTCTAGAATAAGTCTTCTGTGCAAAAAGAAAAGGGTGATTACCTCCACCTAGGATACGGGAAGACCCTGCATCTGCTTGCTGGCTAGTTGGAGGAGCTTTCACAAGCTCATCTGAAGTCTTTGAGCGAGCTACTCTTTTTCTCTTCTTTGAAGTAGTTGGTTGACTGGTACTAGGTGGAGCTTCTTGTTCAGGCTTAGCAACATTATCATGTGATTATGCAACAGGAGGATGCACTTCCTTCTCAAAACCCGACTAGATCAAAAATTGATCCCAAGTCTTTTGCAATTTCCCCAACTCGCCCTTGACAAGTACTTTAATCAAGCCCTGATGATAAATTCCGTGAGGAGGGGTTTTGGGGTTTGCTTGGACCTCCATGGCCATCTTGTTGAGATCCCTCAAGAAATAATAAGGTAGATTCATTCTCTTAATTCCTGCCAGATGAAGCATAAATCGTAGATGAAATAAAAATACAACAGAATAACGCCCCTCATAGGTGATGAATGTTTTGAGCATTAGTAAGGCTTCCATCCATTCATCAGCAATCCAATCCCTGGGAATGACTTTGGCCCAATTAGGGTCTTTTTGTCCGTGTTTCAAAAATTGATTTACATCTCCTCTTGTAATCAATTTATTTGTAAACCACTTTTCACCATCAGTCGGGAGGTTGCTAGCAGCTGCTATGGATTCTTCTGTAACCTGCATGACCATGTTTGCAATTTGGGCCCACTGTCCATTGAAACTCTCAGAAAATGCCTTGGTTGCAGCGTAATGATGGCTATTCAACTTAGTACATAATAGATACCAACTTTCCCGATAAAAAATGTAGTGACTGTCTTCATAAGTCTCTATGATCTCGAGCCCTTCAAGCTCTTTCCTATCCACATGTCCACCTTTACCCATCTACACAGTGACGACCAAAAAACTAGACTCTTGGCTAGAGAGGAGGGATATTTTTGTTGTGTAATGATAATAATAAGGGATCTTCAAGCTCCGTGGATGCAAAATTCAAATCGACCAATTGTTGTAGGTAACGAATAATGCGCCAGTTTTGGAGATAACAATTTGAAAAAACCTCATTTGTGCGATGTCTTGGATATCAGACACGTACAAGTGAAAGACCCCACTTTCACATGCTGTGACTGTCGATTGGATACCTTCTAACTATTTTGAATTTTCATTTAGCCGTGTAGGACAATCCACAACTTCCAAGATTCCCCAAGGTGCTCGAAATGATCACGACCAAGGACATGTGGAAATTCCTGTAGCGCTCAACCATTTTTGTCCTTTTTCTTTCTTGGGAGGATTAGACTTTGAATCTGCAGCCTAATAAGTTAAATAATCATGAAGTATAGATGTTGACATGACTTATGTCTCAAATGAAAAGATTTGAAACCAAGTGATGTCATCAAGCAATCATTTAAACATGTGTATAATTCATTTTGCCCCCCTCTCACAAAACTAAGTCCATCTCATTCATTCAATCTATCATTATTTTAATCCCTTGAAGGTGAGCTATTAAACCTTTAACAACATAATGCTAAATATTTATAACTTTATACTAGATTTAAAATGACAAGTAGGAATGAATGAGGAATAAATCATTGTATAACAAAGTAGGTGTTAACACTCATGATGAAATGCTAAGAAACTGAAGATAGAGTAATAATCTATAGAATCAATCTGTCTCTAAACTCTTTACACACACCACTCTAGAACAAGTGAAACAAATAGAGAGCTAATTGCAAGAAAGAACATCCAAGAGAAAAGTCATGGATCATTATGGTAAGTCCACAATGTGTTATAACAATCTCTCCAAGAAGACTTGAAGGGTCGTAGAAGATGAAGTTGAATGTGATCCAACAGGTTGAAAGTGTCAATGATCAATTAGAGTGCTCCTATCAAGACCTTGAACATGATCTCACAATAATCATCAAGTTCAACAAGTGCTCAAATATGCACCACATGTAATATAAAATGGTTTCCCCATCACAAATACACATTTCCAAGCAAAGCACTAAATTTATGCCATCAAGAAATTGTGTGAAATAGACAATTGTCACAGTCAAACAAAGAAGAAATATGTGGCCATTACTATCCTCAATAATCATATCACCAAATCAGTAGAATATGATATCATCATTGCATAGAGTATGAAATTTTATGCATTTTGAAAATAATTTCACTTAAAATTGTGTCCATATTAGCAATTTATGACCATTTTTAAGTTCCAAAAAGGAGGTCTAGCCTTGAGTTCTTGGGAACAAATAAAAATCAATAGCATCAAATAGAATAATTCATTGGATAAAAATATATCATTGTGTAGAGAACTAAAAAATACTTAATCTGCAAAAAAACCACACTGAAAACCGATGTCGTATGACAAAGTTATGGCAATTTAAAAAATATCTTCAAAATCTTGGTGCTAATCTCCACAAGCTAAGCTAGAAGTTCCACGTGGTAGCCTTTGATTGGTCTAAATGGAACCCACCATATGTTGACACGGAAAGGTATAGAATCTAACATTGCATGTACATAATGCTTATGTGGAATGTACAAGACGTTGATGTGGTAAGTGTTGAAAGTGACACATGGTAGTGTACAAAATGACACATGGCAACTAAGATTGCAAGTTTTGTTTGGATGCACGTACTAATATAGCACATGTTGATTGGGTGGATGAGTCCACATGGTAGGGATGTGGTGAGTCCCCTAAATGGTAATGTTATTAATTATAATTGAGATGGAATGTGTTGTCAAATACATAATATATTATTATAACCAATTGATGATATCCATCATATTTGATATCAAATACATTTATTATATTGTTGAATAAATAATTTAAAAATATATTACAGTGAATTAATGGTCCATGTTTGCTAGAAGAAATTCTCAATATCTTGGCAAATGAAGGTTGATTGTGGTAAACAAATGGTCAATCTTAGCTAATTAGACTGCTCCAAACACATATGTACAGTCATTTCAACCCAAAATATACCAATTTGTACAGATATGAAGTGCACCCACGAATCTTCAATCTTTTTTTTTTAACTAAAACAGGTAATTTTATTAGAGAATTGATTCCAGTTGGGCCAAGGCCAAAAAAACCGTTTAACCTTCCCGCAAGGGGGCATTACATAGGAAAATCATCTCGCTTAATCTACAAGGGAACAATGCAAAGGTACAGCCCATGAAAACAACTTCAAGGGAACAACACAAGGGAACAACCCAAGGGAACAACACCAGGGGATAGCCCAAAGGAACAACACAAGTGAACAACACAAGGGAACATCCCATGGAAACAACTTCAAGGGAACAACACAAGGGAACAACCCAAGGGAACAACACCAGGGGACAGCCCAAAGGAACAACATAAGTGAACAACACAAGGGAACAACCCAAAGGGACAACACAAGTGAACAACACAAGGTAATTTCATCTCGTTTATTACGAGATGGGGGTCCACAAGGGGATTTTGTCACTTTTCCTCAGAGTTCCTGAGGGCAGTAGGCAACCCATATTCTCCTTTGCATCTGCTTCCTTGTTCGATCCACGGAGGATGTGATAAAAGCGAGGGGAGGAGAAGTCTTGTAGCACTTGTCAGAGTCTTTGTAAGGCCTTGTTGATTACTGGGTTGCTGAATTGATCATTCATGTTTAAAATCTTAATCAGAATTTCAGAATCTCCAAAGATTTGTATTTCTTTGGCGCCATTTTCTCGTGCTATATGACAAGATTTTAACATCTTGAGAATGTCAGCCTGATTATTTGTTCTCTGACCCAGACCCCAACTGAAAATGTCTTTTTGGCTTCCATCCTAGGAATAAATCACTCCACCTGCTCCTGCATTCCATGGGTTTCCTTTGGAGGCTCCATCGAAAAATATTGAGGCTAAGCCTTGTTGCCTCCACCAATCTTGAAAAACTGCATCTTTGTCTTGCAAACGCCAACTTGCAGTTTTTGAAGGGCGAACAATGGTTTGAGTTCTGTCTCAGAAGGTGAAGGTTCCAGTCCAATTCTTTTCTTCAGGGAGAAGAGTAATTTCTTTCATGGTAAAGTGATTTGCTACTGTTTCGAGAAGGAGGGCTTTTGCTTTCGCAGCTACCGTTGTGGGGGAAGACGACATGTTGTTGAAGATCTGGTCATTTCTGGCCAGCCATAGTTTCCAGCAAATGTATTTGGGGATGGCCTACCAAATTCTTCTCCAGGTTGGATTGTTTTGGGTCTCTTGAGGATAATGCACCTTCCATGAGGAGAATAAATCAATAATTGATATATGTCTCGAAAGTGTGGCATTGAGGCCTTGAAGAGAGATTTTCCATACTTCGTGAGCAAATGGGTAGTCTACAAATAAATGTTCCATCATTTCAGGTGCACTGCAACACATGGGGCATCTATGAGGACCTATGAAGCCTCGTTTTGCCAGATTTTCACCTGTTAAAGTTTTCTTGTGCATTAGAACCCAACGTAAGAAGTTTACTTTTGGAAGACCGAGAGGGTCCCAGATCTGCTTCTAGAGGGTCGTTGTCTCATTCGGAGCTTGAGGGGGATGCAAAGTGATATAGCCTTGGGCTACTGAGTAGAAGCTGGAATTTCCCCATCCCCATTCATCCCTTGAGAGGAGATGTACAGGTGAACAGTCTGTGAACGCAGCAAGGAGGAGGAATTTTTGTGAATGAATTTGATTTGGAACACCCAAGAGATCCCAAATTTGCCATCTTCCTGAGTCATCCCATGCATAGATGTCTGTGATTTTGTTGATGCCACGCTGAGAGAGCCACATGCAGATCTCCATGAGATCTTTCAATTCGATGAGGGGGGCATTGCCCATAATGTTGTCTTGCCACAACATAGATTTTTTTTCCATTCCCTGGGATTCAAAATAGATGATTCTAAAAGGGTTCTAATCCGCACCTGCAAAGATTCCAGATCAAGGTTCCTTTGGGGATGTTCGTTGCTTGAAGGTTTCTCATATAGGAACCATTGAGATTTTTTTTTTTAATAGATTACTTACTGGATGTCTGTGGTTTGCATAAAGGTTCAGATGATTTTACCTCCCGAAGCTAGGTTTGCAAGCTCAGGGTCTCTTACATGTAGGCCACCTTCAACATAGGGGCTTTTGACAGTTTCCCATTTGACTAAGTGGTATTTCTTTTGGTTGCCTTTACCTCCATGCTAGAGGAAGTCTTTGATCATCTTTGTGATCTGATTCGTGATCGCCTTCGAGGATAGGAGAAAGGAAGCCTGGTATATTGGCAGGGAGGACAGGACTTATTTAATGAGGGTGAGTTTCCCAGCATTAGTGAGCCATTGTCCACCCCAGGATGAGATTTTAGCTTTGAATTTGCTTATGATTTCTTCCCACAGAGAGGATTTGTTGGAGCCCAAGGTTAAGGGGAGTCCCAAACACTTTATTTTTTCCCAAGAAGCATAGCCCAGGAAGCCCAGGTGAAGGCCTATTCATTGAATAGTGTGATGATTTGCGTTCCACCCAAACACTACACTTTTTATTTTATTGACAAGCACTCCGGTGATGCTACAGAAGCTTTGAAGTATTTCGTTGAAGTTTTTTGCAATTTTTTCGGAGGCTCCACCTAGCATGAGAGAATCATCTGAAAAGAGGGCATGGTTGATTGGGTCAATTCCTTTCGTCATGCTAATGCCTGGGACTATGCCAGTCCTCTTTTCATCGGTCAAATTTCTGCTTAGAGTATCAACCATCAGGATGTACAAGAAGGGGGAAAGAGGGAAGCCTTGCCTTAATCCCTTGGAGGCCTGAAAATAGTTTGTTGACCTGCCATTTACTAGAGGGGCTATCCAAGGCTTTTCAGTGCAAGCTTTTATCAACTTGACGAAATTGGTGCAAAACCCAAAAGAGAGGAGAACTTTGTAAAAGAAAGAGAGGTTTACCCTGTCGAAAGCGTTTGCCATGTCGAGCTTTATCAACATCCCTTGCTCCTGTCATTGGTGACTGGAATGTATGGCTTCTTGGACCTGTATTACATTGTCGAGGATATGTCTCCCCTTGAAAAAACCACCTTGCATGAGGGAAATGAGTTTCTATAGCATGGGATTGATTCTATTTGCCAATAGCTTGGACATAATTTTATAAGAAGCGTTGCAGAGGGAGATAGGCCCGAATCTTTCGAAGGAGCTTGGGTTAACTTCTTTGGGAATTAAAGCTAAGAAGGTGGAGTTAGTGTTGCCTCCAAATTTATCTCTTTGGTGAAAAGATTTAATCATCCTCAAAATATCAGTCTTGATTATGTCCCAACATGCTCTATAAAAATGGATTGTGAATCCGTCTGGTCCTGGGGCTTTGTCAGGTTCCATGGAACAAATGACGTTGTTGATTTCTTCTTTAGAAAAAGGTTTCGTGAGTGTTGATTTGTCGTTCCTACTTACGAGAGAGGGAATGTGTGAGAGAAAATCTGAGATAACCTCTTGAGAGCCAGAGCCTTCTTCCTTGTAAAGTCCCTTGAAGTGAGTTTTTGTTGCAGCCTTGAGTTGCTCAAACCCTTTGTGGATCAATCCATCTGAGGAGGTGATTTCGGAAATGTGGTTTCGGGAGAGGCAGGTTTTGAATTGCCGATGAAAGAATGAGGTGTTTCGGTCTCCAAATTTTATCCACAAGCTTCGAGACTTAAGCCTCCAATACTCTTCTTCATGATGAAAAGCACAAAAAGTTTTGCTTTGGGCTGCTTGTTCTTTCTCTAGATCTCAGTTGAAGATGTCTTTGGACTCCATTTCAGCTTTCAAATATGATAACTGTTGAACAGTCTCTTGTATGTGTCTCAGAGGAGTATTCATGGGCTTTTTAACCCAGGTTTTCAATGCATGTTTTGTTGCTTTTAATTTCTGCTCCCACACAAAGCTTGGAGACCCTGAAGTAGGAGAGGACCAAGCTGAATGGACAATTTCAAGAAATCCCTTCTTTTCTATCCAAAGAGGGCTGAACCGAAAAGGGATTGGGCCCATATTTTCTTCTTCTTCCAAATTCAAGAGGATAGGTTTGTGATCAGAAGTCAGTTTTGGGAGGATCTTGGAGGAGATTATCCTTCTTTCTTGTATAAACATGCTCTGAATTAAGAATCTGTCCAAGCAAGCTAAGATGTGATCAACCCCAACTCTATTATTTATCCAGGTATAAAGGCCTTTCGAGGGCTTGAAATCAAGGAGGTCCCACTGATGGACTAACTCCTCAACGAAGGGGAGAATTTGGTCCCTGCTACTATTGACTCCTTTTGTTTCTTTTGGTTCGAATATAAGGTTTAGATATCCGGCTAGAATGATGTTTGAAGGGGAGAAAATATCTAAAAAATTTGCTAGCGTTTGCCAACAATCTTTCTTCTCAGAGTACCTGACAGGAACATAAAGATTGAAGAGAGAGAGAGAGAGATATTACTTGGAATGTGACGGAGTTTAGTGAAAATATAATGTTGTGTCTCGAAGGAGCTTTCTAAATGAAATTTGTCCTGTGCCCACAAGGTTTCAAGGCCACCTGAAGAGCCCCTTGCGTTGATGGATTTTCCTGCATTTTTCTTCCATTTCTATTTGTTGATTTCTAGAAGGGTGTCCCCTTCAATTTTTGTCTCTTAGAGAAAGAGAATCTCGGGAGGGTCGATTTTCAAAAGGTCTTTGACTGCTTCGGCCTTCGAAGGATTCCCCAAGACTTTGCAATTCCAAGAGACTATACACATTATTTATTGGAGTGGGGGGGGGCTCCCTTGGGAGGTATTGTTATGGTATTCCTTCCGATGGACATTTCAATGGTGGGTTGGCTTCCTTGCATTTTTTGCCTCTCAATTTCTTCTTCTCTTACTTCTTTAAGTGATTTTCTCCCTGCTCTTTTTGTAGGTCTTTCAAAAGACTCATCCTTCGAAGATCCATAGTTTTCTGGAGGTTTCTTTTTAACTATATCTGTGTAGGAAGGGGAGGAGGAGGATCCAATTGGGGGGTCGGGATGGATCTCACCATTGTTTTTCCCTATTGTGGGAGAGAGGGTATGTTGTTCCAGTTCCTCAATCATTGGTTTCAGGATTTCTAGAGGGTTGCTGAGGATTTTGAAGGGGTTTTTGGAAGACTCTGGGGTTGGGGGGGTTGAGCTCCCTTCCCCAAGGGCATTCCTTGCAGTGGGGGCATCAGGCCCTTTAGACGACCCTTTCCCTTTAGATCTACTATTGAGTTTTGACGAGTCCTCTTTCTGAACCTGTGTCCATTGATTGTCTTTCGAGTTTTCCACCTCCTCATCGGCTTTCTTTTTGCAATGTCAGGCGAAATGACCGTAGGAATGGAAATATCTGCATTTAAATGGAAGTTGTTCATAGTACAATTCTTGGATGTAAGACCAATCTGCAACCTTTAGTTGTATGGATTCCAGTAGTCCAACCTCCATATCGATTTCCACACATATTATTTCACATGAATATTGTTCCTTTGTGTCAGCTTTGTCAATGTATTTTCCGAGGGTATTTCCAATGGCTTCTAGAGACTTCAGATTCCAGCAATGCAGGGTTAAATGAGGAAGACACACCCATACCCGAACAACCGAGGGCACTTCTTGCGTTGGATCGAAATCTGGAGACTATTTGTTCAGGTACAGACCTTGAGGTCCCATAAAATACGGTCTGTTCCATAAGCTGAGATTTTTGTCTTCTAATTTGTCAAAAACAAAAACGAAGAATCCCTTTCCAACCAGATGGCTTCTAATGCCTTCCTGTACTAGAGGACTCCAGTTCCTCTGCACCCACGCATCTACGGCTTTCAGAGAAGGCCATAATCCCGTGAACTTCCCAATGAGCCCCCGATCAACCAAGTTTAGTGCAGATCTATAGGTTTCTTCCAGTGGAAGGTCGATTGAAGGGATGATGTCCAGTTTTTTAACGAATTTTTGTTGTGAATCTGAGGCAGGTTGTTTATTGCATGCAGTGACCAACTTCTTGAAAGCGTCAATCTCGGGAGGGAGA
>JASDQU010245079.1:104353-124464 GCA_032191745.1 Picea mariana
AGCCAAAACCAATAAAATTTTTACAAATCTTCAATCTTAGATGTGGTCCAAATAGAGACCAAATTTAGAAAAACAAACATTGATCTTGATTGTTTAGCGTACTCCATATGCAATGGTAATGTCAAATTTGGAAAACAAATAGCTTAAGATTTGTAGAAACCAAGCATGTGACTTAGACTTGAATTTGCATATCTATAAAAAAAATTGGGCCTAAAAAATCAAATCTGAAAATTTAGACTAGCAGGTCTAAAAAATAAACTAGATCTACTTGCAAATTGACGCCAAAAAAAGAAATCTCAATCACTATTGTTGAATGCTCACAAAATAAAATAGTAGATCTCCTATCCAATATTTCAAAAAATAAAAAAAGTTCATCCAAGGAGTTAGATGTATGGCTTTGATACCATGAAAGACCAAGAAAAATATGTGGAAACATATTGCCAATATCTATCCTATCTAAACTCCTATGGAAAACATCAAACAAATAAAAGTATATATATCAAATAAGAGAGAGGAGATAAGAAACTTACGTGGTAAAACCCCCAAGGAGGGGAAACATCCATGGAAGAAAGACATTCTATCTTCAAAACTCTCCCAATTACATCAGCTAGAGCACACACATGTATGGAGTTCAAATGGGATCCATACAACTCTCAAGCATATGGATGATCTAGCTTAAAGACCCATAGGGTCCAAGCTAATGATCAACCCCATCTAATGATCTACATCGGTATCATTTTATGTATAAGATCTACAAGCATAATGTGTTGGTAAATAATATATCGCTCTTCTTTTTAGCACCTCACCTTATTTCACATTGAACCTAGAAAGTACAGATCACAACCTCTCATTAAGTAAACATTGGAAATTCCTATATCATCACTTCATATCACATGAATGAATATATGCAAGGGTTTTTAAAACATTCGATTTTATTGTTAATATTGTTAGCCTCCATTTTTAAGAAATGGAAGGCTCCAATTTTACGGTTGTGGGTGGCCAACACACAATATTCTTTAGTAAAAGGTGAAAGAATTATTCACTTTGTATCGACCACATGACTCTGTAACCATGACCTCATCCTCCTCCCTTATCTATACTTCCTTCTTTATCTATTATCAACTGCACCCATCAATGTGGGACAATATTTAACATCATCGTATCATAGAGGTTTAACATCCTTTTCCAATGTGTTTGTTGCTCCTTGTGCTCACTCCAGCTTATAATTATATGTTCACTCCAACTTATAATTCACAAATTGTATGAAATGCCTAAAATTTGTGGTGTGAGAAGGGAGCAATTTGTTCTTGTTATTGTTTTCTCAAACCAAGCCAAGGTGCAAAGAAAATATTTTGTGTGGATTCTCAGGTTAGTGAGCCATATGGGTATGAAGCATTGTTGGCCAAATCCTATAACATATCTAGGAGATCAAGTAGAACTCTCAAGTGGAAACCATGATTTTCATAGATGTAGTGTAGAGAGAAGCAGACATGGCCTCTCCATATGGAACAAGTACTTTGAACCCAAAGGTTATAAATGCTTTGTTGGTATATTGTGTGTTATGGTTGTGTTGAAGTACATGTTAGCACATGATCCTTAATACTAAGATGTATGCCTTAATCTAACTACAATTATCATGTTACATGGTGAATCTACAATTATCTCTCGGGTCATTTTAAAGTGATTGAATCTCAGATTGGTCACAAGCCTTTGCTATGAACCAAGATTGTCCTCTTTGAAGGTCCACTAAACTCTGTGACACTATCCAAAAAGAACAAAAAAATGGTTTGATTAAAATCTAAGAAATAGAAGCTCTAAAATCCTATCAAGCATGAACATTATCAAGGGAAATTATATATTTCTACTGTGGTGTCCATGCACTAATGGGACTTGTGGAGATGCGTTGACCATTAATATTCATTGGATCACTGTCAAAGTTACTTCAATTGTTCATCTACCAATGACAATTTCGTAAATAAAATTTAGACCTATTAATTATGCCTTCATGATTAACAGTTGCTCAATCTCTTTCCTAGATTTGTAGAGGACATTTATTTTTGCATCTCAATGGAAACCGTCACTTAGTGCTGAGCCTAAATTTTGCAAATCAATATTTAATAGTCACTCATCCTGCCTCTATTTTCTCTGCCTCCTAGAGTTTGTAGAGGATGAATTTTCAGTTTTGTGGTGAAAAGGATTTATGATATTTTGTGGCAATAAAGGATTTTGGGTAGAGGAAGATTTAGTTTGTTCAGCTGTAGATCACAACAATGACCACTCATCAATCCACAATTTTGAGTCTAGTTGTGGCAATCCACAACCCCCAAAGTTGCCTATTTAGTTCATGATTTGTTTGTATCATTATATATTATTTTTGTTTCAGTCAATAAAACCAACTATTGCGTAGTGTGAATACATGCATAGTGTGATTCCATAGGATTGTCTCGCTTGGGAATTAAAAATTATTTAACCACACATCGAATCTATGTCTCTTTTTTCGACTCCTTTTTTGGGTCTTTATTATCTCCCAATTTGTCATCTGATCCAACTTCTAATTTAGAGCCACCAATCTCCCCAAAAGGTCCAAACGTGTTTGCTAGAGTTGCCATGAGGAGGGCCATGTTGTAAGAAATATCAATGACTTGTTTTTCAAGATTTGAAAATATCTCCTCTATTTCATCCCAAGGGTTGTTACAATTAGACCCATATGCCATGGCTAGGTTTCCGAGACTTCCTTCTTAAGCCAATTCTTGCATCCTGCAACTTCCCACAAAAACCCCAAAGAAAACTGCTTTGATACCAGTATGATCTATAAATTGTCATGGATATTTCACTGGAACAATTCATCACAACATATCTTACAATATTATTAAATATTTTACTATGTAGTTTATTACCTTAGATCTTAGATTTATTATTACTAGCGTAGTGCTAAAAAATGTGGAAACATATTGCCAATATCTGTCCTATCTAAAATCCTATGGAAACCATCAAACAAATAAAAGTAGATATATCAAATAAGAGAGAGGAGATAAGAAATTTACGTGGTAAAACCCCAAGGTGGGGAAACATCCATGGAAGCAAGGCCTTCTATATTCAAAACTCTCCCAATTACATCAGCTAGAGCACACACATGTATGGAGTTCAAATGGTATCCATACAAATCTCAAGCATATGGATGATCTAGCCTAAAGACCCATAAGGTCCAAGCTAATGATCAACACCATAAGCCACCCTCCACCCTCTTTTGGAGATCAAGCGAAACTCTCTTGTGGAAACCATGCTTTTTGTAGACACAATGTAGAGAGAAACATGCATGTCCTCTCCATATAGAACAAGTACTTTGAACCCAAAGGTTATAAATGCTTTGTTAGTCTATTTTTTGTTATCCTTGTGTTGAAGTACATGTTAGCACATGATCCCTAATACGAAGAAGTATGCCTTAATCTAACTACAATTATTGTGTTACATGGTGAATCTACAAATAACTCTCAAGTCATTTTAAGTGATTAACTCTCATATTGGTTACAAGCCTTTGCTACAAACCAATATTGTCCTCTTTGAAGGTCCATTGAACTATGAACAGGATGCCCCTAGGGTTTCTTCAACTACACGTATTATTGTTGGTTGAATTCGTTGTTTCCTTGGTGTTGATGTTGAAGTCGTTGTTGCCTTGGGTGGTTCCATCTCTCTCTGCAATAGTCTCCTTGCGACTAACACCTACAAATATGCAACACTCTCTCGGCTCTACAACTCCTTGTAACCTTTCCTCATAAACCTTTCTCTTTCTTTTACAACCCATCAACAATGGTTAAATTTTCTTCACACCTAAACTTCTCGTTTAATCCACTAGTGCTTTGCATTAAATACTTGTCTAAACCTTGCATTAACTTTGAATCTTTTGACATATCTCGGTCTAGATCTGTCACTTTGTTATGATCTCCGTAGTACTTTCCATTTATTACTATGTGTCTCCACCATTTTGACATGATGTTTCCTCATAAATTCTTTTTCCCATCTCGTTTCCTCTTTAATTCTCTTAATTGTTATCTACGCAATCACCTCTCTCTATGTAACATACCCAGCCATAGACATGTTGGACTATGCTACACAGAAAATATTGCGGAACTTTATATATATAAAACTTAAAGTAGACAAATATATTATGCAATACACATATTCATTCATAAATAACAATAAACATATACATGCAACATACACAAGCAAAACCCATAAACATAACACATGTATAAATACACAACATGTAAATTAACACACAATTGATACTTATCTTTGTTAGAAGACCACCAACTACGTGCAGACATTCCACGATCCTCCCAGCCTTAGACCACGCTACTCAGAAGTCTCAGTGGTGGGTCACCCCCGAGATGGCACTAAAATCCACCTGGGTAAAGGGATTTTTAACCAGGCTGAAGCTACATAGTCAACAGGAAGTATTTCGTCCCAGGAGCCAACTCAAACTAACAACCTACAGCCTCTCATTCCCCACATGCATGTCCCACCCTAGGAAGTGTGCCCCTTCTCTGCTCAATAGTCCTTTAGCTGCCCCACTTCCCTTCCAGGGCTTCAACAATAGGCCAGATAGGAAGTCTCAGAGCACTGTAGCTACAGTTGGGCTCCCTAAGGAAATCACTTCCCCAACAATTCTCTCACCTAGAGAGAGTTTCTCACAGGCTTGACAATCCGCCTCTTCAATCCACGAGCTTGACAACCCACCTCTTCAAGCCCACAGACCTGACAACTTGTTTCTTCAGTTCAATGCTTAAGTCAACCAGTTACGAGTAATGGTGAAGAAAACAACAACGTTCAGTTAAGGCACATGTGATGGCAGTAAAAACATTCAGGGCATGGAACAAATGTTGCTCATAAAAGAAAGGTACAACATTGACTTAGGTAGGTATAGGTGCATTGTGCATCCCAGGAGGGATACAATTTATTCTTGATAACATGAAAGGTACGGGTAGATCAAGAGTGCGTGCATGCTTGAGAGGTAAGGTTGATGGAGTCCCAGGCTCGAATGGCTCAATGCGTGAATGGTTGAGTGAGTGGGAAATGAACTAATTTCCCCCACCTTTATTTGCATGCGCCATTGATGACACATGGCTCTCAAGGATTTTGGTTCTCTCCACTTGTAATTCCTTCTCTTTTCCATAAGAACTTAGGATAAAATAATTATCCTCACCATAGTCTTTAGGAATAATATTATAATATTCCTTTGGAGATAAGCCCTCTATCTTAGCCCCTTTCTTAGGCTCTTAGCCCTCCATTTCTCTTCCTAGTGGATTTTAGTCCCCCATACTCTTTTATCATGGTTGGTATACACACAACGATGTATTATATTAATGATATGAGTGTTTACATATACAAAAATAGGCTCACTGGCCTTTAGCATCTAGGCTCTCTAGCCTAATCATCACATAAGCCTTTTGGCTTATAATCACCTGGCTCACCAACCTATAAAACATATTTATAATCTCAACTGAGACTTGGTCTTGGGGTATTACATTCCCCTCTCCTTATTTATGCACTGTCCTCAGTGCAATATATATATATATATATATATATATATATATATATATATATATATAACCAAATTTTTCAAAAACTTAAAAAATATGCTGGTATTCTACCCACATAGCATCCTCGTGCTCCCAAGTTGCATCCTCAGGATAGTACCAGGTCCATTGGACCTTTACTAGATCTATGGCTCGATTATGGAGTTGCTTGATCTTCTTGTCTAGTATGCACACTGGATGCACCTAAAAAGTGCCTTCTTGCTCCACCTGAATCACATTCCAATCAATAACATGATTAACATCATGTATATACTTTTTGAGCAATGATACATGGAATACATTATGAATAGACATTGATGCAGGTAATGCAAGAAAATATGCTACAAGCCCAATCCTCTCTAGGATTTCAAACGATCCACAATAATGAGCTGCCAACTTTGAACAATTTCTCAACTTTAGGGAACTTCTGTTGGCCTTCACTTTCAAGAGTACATGGTCACCCACTTTAAATTCCATGTGAATTCTTCTCTTACCAACATAGCTTTTCTTCCTATCTTGAGCATCCTTTAAAATTGCTTTATTTTTTACATCTTCTCTTCCATTTTCCTGAGTAACTCTGGCCCAACCACTGCTCTATTTGTTGGATTGTCCCAACTTAAAGGCGTGTTGCACCTTCTTCCATAAAGTGTTTCAAATGGGCTCATCTTTAGAGATGCTTGGTACCCATTGTTATAATCAAACTCTACCAAGTGTAGGTAGTCTTCCCATTTTGATGGTTTATTCATCACATACATCCTCAACATATCCTCAATTACTTGATTCACCCTCTCTATTTGCCCATCAAATTTTGGATGATAAGTTGTGCTAAAATTCAAATTTGTTCCAAATCCTTTAAATAATCTTTTCCATAAATTGGATGTCAACTTTGGATCTTTGTCAAACACAATTGTCTTGGGTATACCATGCAATTGAGAAATTTCCCTCATGTAAATATCAACAACGTTAGTTTCCTTGTGAGTGAGCTTCGCTGGAATGAAATGGGCAACTTTGGTAAGTTTGTCTACCACCACCATGATAGAATCATGTTGTTTTCTTGTTCTGGGCAGTTTGGTGATGAAGTCCATTGTTATCACTTTTGATTTCCACTCAGGGATGGGTAATGGTTGCAGCAACCCAACTGGGTCTCTATGCTCAGCCTTGACTTTTTGACACTCCAAACATTTGGCAATGTACTCAACAACTTCTTTCTTCATGACTGGACAATAATATTGGCTCTTGACAGCTGCAATATTTTTCTGATACCCTAGGTGTCCAACATAAGGTATGTTATGCATTTCTCTCAATACCAGATTTTTAACTTCTTGGGAATTTGGTACATAAATTATGCTTCTGTACATGATAATTTCATCATTTCCCAGCTTACAGTCCTCAATTTTCTGCTACAAAATACCTTGTTGTTATTTTTCCATTAATTCCATGTATTGCAAATCTGATTTTGCAACCTCTAAGATTTTGTCTTTAAAATCGGATTGGTACATGCTAATGGTTGTAGCATGCAACTCATGTACTCTTCTGCTGAGTGCATCAACCACCTTGTTCTCTTTTCCTTCTTGCTCCACTTGAATCACATTCCAATCAATAACATGATTAACATTAGGTATATACTTTTTGAGCAATGATACATGGAATACATTATGAATAGACATTGATGCAGGTAATGCAAGCATATATGCTACAGGCCCAATCCTCTCTAGGATTTCAAACAACCCACAATAACGAGCTGCCAACTTTGAACAATTTCTCAACTTCAAGGAACTTATGTTGGCCTTCACTTTCAAGAATACATGGTCATCCACTTTAAATTCCATGTGAATTCTGTCCTTACCAACATAGTTTTTTTGCCTGTCTTGAGCATCCTTTAAATTCTGCTTTATTTTTGACATCTGCTCTTCCATTTCCTTGAGTAACTCTGGCCCAACCACTACTCTATCTGCTGGATTCTCCCAACTTAAAGGTGTGTTGCACCCTCTTCCATAAAGTGCTTCAAATAGGCTCATATTTAGAGATGCTTGGTACCCATTGTTATAAGCAAACTCTACCAAGTGTAGGTAGTCTTCCCATTTTGATGGTTTATCCATCACATACATCCTCAACATATCCTCAATTAGTTGATTCACCCTCTCCGTTGTCCCATCAGATTCTGGATGATAAGTTGTGCTAAAATTCAAATTTGTTCCAAATCCTTTAAATAATCATTTCCACAAATTGGATGTAAAGTTTGGATCTTTGTCAGACACAATCGTCTTGGGTATACCATGCAATCAAGCAGTTTCCCTCATATAAATATCAACAACGTTAGTTTCCTTGTGAGTGAGCTTCATTGGAATGAAATGGGCAACTTTGGTAATCTTGTCTACCACCACCATGATAGAATCATGCTACTTTCTTGTTCTGGGCAGTTTGGTGATGAAGTCCATTGTTACCACTTCCCATTTCCACTCAGGGATGAGTAATGGTTGCAGCAACCCAACTAGGTCTCTATGCTCAGCCTTGACTTTTTGACACTCCAAACATTTGGCAATGTACTCAACAACTTCTTTCTTCATGCATGGCCAATAATATTGGCTCTTGACAGCTGCAATATTTTTTTGATACCCTAGGTGTCCAACGTAAGGTATGTTATGCATTTCTCTCAATACCAGATTTTTCAATTCTTGGGAATCTGGTACATAAATTATGCTTCTATACATGAGAATTTCATCATTTCCCAGCTTACAGTCCTCAATTTTCCGCTGCAAAATACCTTGTTGTTATTTTGCCATTAATTCCATGTATTGCAAATCTGATTTTGCAGCCTCTAAGATTTTGTATTTAAAATCCGATTGGTACATGCTAATGGTTGTAGCATGCAACTCACGTACTCTTATACTAATTGCATAAGCCACCTTGTTCTCTTTTCCTTTGATATGCTTTATATCAAAAGCCATATTCACTGAGAAATTCCAACCATCTGCTATGCCAGGCATTTAGAGTTGGTTCTTCAAATAAGTTTTTCGGACCATTATGGTCTGTCCTTAGCTCAAACCTTTTCCCCATGATTTAGTGCCTCCACTTCTTCGAGGCATACACTATGGCTACCAACTCCAAAGCATGAGTGACATAATTCCTTTCATGCTCCTTCAACTTCCTTGATTCATAACATACAAGATACCCATTTTGACTGAGGACTCCACCAAGTCCTTCTTTACATGCATCTGTGCATACAATGAGTCTT
Organism: Picea mariana; assembly: GCA_032191745.1. Classification (NCBI taxonomy): domain Eukaryota; kingdom Viridiplantae; phylum Streptophyta; class Pinopsida; order Pinales; family Pinaceae; genus Picea; species Picea mariana. The sequence goes on from JASDQU010245079.1 coordinate 113,165, forward strand.
CATTTGGATCAACAATCCTTAGTATTGGAGCATTGGTTAATACTTTATTCAAGTGTTGGAAACTCTTTTCACACTCCAATGTCCATTGAAACTTCACTCCCTTCTTTTGCAAGGAAGTGGCCGGGTGTGCAATCTTTGAGAATCCTACAATAAATTTTTTGTAATAGCATGCAAGGTTGATGAAGGATCTAACTTTTGTCACATTCTTAAGTGTTGACCATCCTCTAATGGCCTCAATATTTTCAGGATCCACTGTTATCCCTTCCTCTGATATGATATGCCCCAAAGAATGAATTTGGTTATGATAAAATGAGCACTTGCTCAATTTGGCATACAATTGATGCTCCCTTAATACTTGTAATACCATCTTCAAGTGTTGTCCATGCTCTTCTTCCGACTTGGAATATATAAGAATGTCATCCAAAAAGAAAATGACAAACTTATCTAAGTATTCTCTAAAAATACCATTCATTAAACACAATAAGACAGTTGATTCATTTGATAACCCAAATGGAACCACTATGAACTCATAATGCCCATACCTTGTTCTAAAAGCAGTCTTGTTGATGTCTTCCTATTTAATTCTTACCTAATGATAACCTGACCTACGATCAATCTTGGAGAATATTTTTTCATTCTTCAACTGATCAAAGAGGTCATCGATCCTTGGCAAAGGATACTTATTCTTCACAGTTACCTTGTTCAACTTGTTGAAGTCCATGCAAAGTCTCAATGTTCCATCCTTCTTCTTCACAAATAATACTAGAGCACCCCAAGATGACACACTTGGGCATATATACCCCTTCTTTAGAAGCTGTTCAAGTTTCATTTGCAACTCCTTTAATTTTGGTGTACTCATCCTATAAGGAGTCTTGGATACTGGAGCTGCTCCACGCATCAGATTGACGGAGAAATCAATATCTCTTTTAGGGGGTAATCCTTGTATTTCTTTAAATACATCCTCAAACTCCTTTAGGACTGCATAATCTTCGATATTTGACACCTTATCCTTATGTGTTTCTTCCACATGTGCTGCAAATATTTGACACCCTTTCTTGTAACTTTTCTTCAGCTACAATGCTGAAATTTCTCTGACATATATTTCCCTGGGAATTCCCTGCACTATCCTTAGGTTCCCTTATTCATCCCAGCAAGTAAATGCTTTATTATAATACTCTAGGATAGCATGGTGTTGGTCCAACCAATCGATACCAATTGGAAAGTCATAGGAACCTAAAGGCAAGATGTTCAAATCTGCCTTAGTGCTCAACCCATTCATGTCCACTGGGCATGACTTAACCATCTCATTAAATTTTCTTTTGGCTTCGGTAGCCAGCTGCACCGACCAAGATTTTTCGTGCTTGTTTCTTGGAAAATGAAATCTTTCCACTATCTTAAGATCTATATAACTATGACTAGCTATTGAATCAATTAAAATAGCAATGGTTTGGTTGTTGATCATACCTTTCACTTCAATCATATGTGACTGAAAGTCAACTTGCTTGTTGTCCAGAGCTGCATATATCTTAGGTACATTCCTTCCCATGTCCTCCACTATTTTGGTTTGTTGTACATTGTGAACAACTCTCACTTTTTCACTTATGTGAGGACAATCTCTATACTTATGATCTCCCTTACAACCCCATCATTGAATAGGTGGTTGCCTTGGCCTTTGCCCTACCGTCTTAATCATTTTGGTCTCTCTAGAAGATGGATGTCCCTAAGGACTATTTCTAAAGAATGGTGGCTTAGTCCCCTTCTTCCTCTATTCCATCTTGTACTTCTTCTTGTCTTTCCAAGATTTTTGGAAAGTTGGCCTTACTCTATGCTGATCATATAGGCATTTAGCTCGCCTTATGGTCTCCTCCAAAGTTTTAGGATCATCATATTTTATCTTGTCACTGATGAATGATGGAAACCCACTCAAATACCTTTGAATCTTAACTGTCTCATCCTTAATGAAGGATACATACTTTAACAGTTCTAAAAAACTTCTTCCATATTCATCTATGGTCATACTCCCTAGCTTGAGTTCAAAGAATTTCTTCATTTTCTTGTCATAATATCTCTTAGTCAAGTATTTCTTTTGAAAATACTTATTGAATTCCTTCCAAGTAACGTTTTTCTCTTTAATGTGTTGCACCTGCACAAGTTGGTCCCACCACATGGATGTCTTTCCCTTGAGTTGATAGACAAAAATTCTTCCTTTTGTGTGTGACGAGTAATTATGCAATTAAAAATACTTTCTCATGCCTAACAACCATGTCTCTGCATCTTCATCCTTCTTGTGCTCACCTTCAAATTTAGAACGTTTGATTTTGTTCATTTCTCCTTGCAACTCATCCACCCTAGTCCTCTTCTTATGCTTCCTAACAGGGATGGACTTGAGCTACTGTGTGCTCTCCTATTGGAATGCCTTGGGGAGCGATGGTGATGTCTTCTAGCACTTCTTATTCTACCTTTCTCATCAGAAGACCTGTGACTTCCTGATTTGCTTGAGTCAAACTCCTTATCCATCTTCTTTTCTATTCTATCCAAGCTTTGCATTAAATTTATATTGAATTCCTCTTGTTGCTCCTTGGATTTCATAAACATTTCATTATCAACTTTATATCTTTGGACATCCTTTTGGAATTTTTAATGCTCTCTACCCAGCTCAAGCTTCCTTCCTTTCCTTCTCCATGTCCATTTGAGATTGTACCTTCATTACCCATATGGACATCCATCCCTTTGACCTCGTCTTCCTGGCTGTAAGGACCCTGTGTATCTTCCATGATTATTCACTCTATGTTGATCCTGATCTAATCTAGTTGTTCTTAAATTTGCAAAATGTGCAGCCAACAAAACTTTGTTAGGCTGATTGCTTTAACAAATTCAAGAAATCATGCTCAATTTTGGTTCCATAATACATCAGAATTGTTTCTTCTGATTTTTTGAGAAAGTGATTGTCTAGGTCAATTTTCTAGATGAACAATTATATTATACTATTCAAGACCTTTCCAACGCCTGCTTCCTTGCTCAATTCTGAGTTTTGAGCAGAAAGTTATAAATATTTGAAAATTGTGCTTCCTGGGAGGTAATCCTTGTACAATTGTTCTTCTTCTTCGGAGTCATATTATCTCGTGGACCCTTGCTGGATCCCCTCAGAATGTACACTATCCCTCTTTACTCCTTTAGGTGTGGGTCTGTACAAATTGGAACCCTGTGGGTTCCTTCTTTTAGCCCTTTTCTACCTTAAAGACAATAAAAAGTTTGGGCGCTAGCCCCTATTCTTCAGTGGAAATATCATATGACCGTGGGCTAGGACCCAATGCTTAGCCTCAAGGTGCTTATTCAAAGCTCTGGGACTTCATAGCTTCAGAACTTCGGGCTTCGAAAGTTCTTACAACATCACACCTTAATTCTCCCGAACACCGAACTGACAAACTCTTGAACAATACTTCTTCGGAGCTTTGAGACTCCAGTACTTCTAAACTTCAGGCTTCAAAGGTCTCGCCTACACCATACAAATTTTCTTCTAAATACCGAAGTGGCTAAATCCCCAAACGATGATCCTCCAAAGTTTTAGAACTTTAGTGCTTCAGAGCTTTGGGCTTCAAAGGATCTTTCAACACAACCCAACATTTCCTATGAATGTTGAATTTTCGAACCTCTGAAATCTTAATAGAAACTCTGCACTAGGGGTGATAAGTGGCAGAAACATGGATATGAAACATGGCCCAACCAATGGGTGACATGTGTCAAGTTTCATTTGGCACAAAAGGTTTGTGAAAAGCATGAATCGAGATGACACGTGGCATGCATAAAGTGGTTCCACGTCACTATACGTGACATCAGCAGGCCACATCACTCTGGCGCATCGGGACTTCAGGCTTCAAAAGATTCCACACCAACACACTTTAAAACTCTTGAATGTTGAGTTTCTGAACTCCCGAACAAGTGCTCCTTGGAGCTTCGGGACTACAGCACTTCGGGACTTCGAAACTTTCCGTACCAAAACAACTTTTCGCCTGCAATCCTTTCGAAGGCCAAATACTTGATAATCTACAGGCATGTGTCCTCGACAACGGATGGTCCTGATTTACTCCGATACTTCGAAGCTTCATGGATTCAGGAAACTCTCAACAAAATAATACAAATTTATCGAACTTCGAATTAGTGAATAATCGCTAATCTGCAGACACGTGTCCCCAAACATGAATGGTCCTGATTTACTCTGGCCTTTAGGACTTTGGGGGATTTTCTTCCTGGAAGCTTAAGGACTCGCTTCTCCTGGAGTGTTGAACCTCCGAACTACCATGAGATCTACGACTCACACTCGCTCACACACATATCTGACGGTTGTGATCTGATCTTCTCTATTGTGCCTCACCTCCTGATCTGTGCTTGATCCAACAACCTAGATCTGTCCTTGGCCAAATCCAACGATCAAGTACTCCTCTTAGTGATCTATGGCGTAGATTCACTACGGGACTTCGGAGCTTCAAGGATTTTTCCTCCTTTTTTTCAAAGACTAAAAAAAAAAGATTGTCGAAGCAATGAAGTCCAAAGGACTTGAGGGGTTAACCGCCACGCTTCTTTTCCAGATTTGATGGGTGGGAAGGATTCAGTCCCTTCCTGAACAAATCTCATCCATTCTCCTTCTCACAAAGAGAGTTTTCTCTTCTCTTGGGGACTTAAGAAATCATCTGCGCACTCCTTGCACTTCAAATTCGACCATCCTAGGTCGGAATTTGACTGAACATGTATTAAATTATGAAATTTTTACCACTTGGTCGATTTCTTCAAATTTTCCAAGAATTTTAACAACAACAATTGGGGATTTTTCCCAATTCCACACAAGTGACTCAATCAACTTGCTCAACCCATCCAGGCTCAGTGTTGGAAACTAGAGCTTTGATACCAAATTGCCACATACCCAACCATAGACCTGATGGGCTATGCCACACAGAAACTCTTGCAGAACTTTATGTATATAAAACTTAAAGAAGACAAATATATTTTTCAATACACAGATTCATTCGGAAATAACAATAAACATATACATGCAACATACACAGGAAAAACCCATAAACATAACACATGTATAAATACACATCATGTAAATTAACACACAATTGATACTTATCTTTGTTAGAAGACCACCAAATTGGTGCAGAAGTTCCACGATCCTCCCAGGTTTAGAACACGCTGTTCAAAACTCTCAACAGTGGGTCACCCCCAAGATGGGACTAAACTACACCCGGGCAAAGGGATTTCTAACCAAGCTGAAGCTACACAATCAACATGAAGGATTTTTTCCCAGGAGCTACTTCAAACTAACAACCTACAACCTCTCATTTCCCACATGCATGTCCCACTCCAGGAAGTGTGCCCCTTCTCTACTCAACAGTGCTTTGATTTCCCCACTTCCCCTCCGGGGCTTCAACAACAGGCCAGACAGGAAGTCTCAGAGCATTGTAGTTGCAGTTGGGTTCCCTTAGGAAATCACTTCCCCAACAATTATCTCACCCGGAGAGAGTTTCTCATGGGCCTGACAACCCGCTTGTTCAATCCATGGGCATGACAACCTGCCTCTTCAACCCCACAATCTTGACAACACGTTTCTTCAGTTCAGTGCTTAAGTCAACCAATTACATGTAATGGTGAAAACATCAACAACGTTTAGCTAAGGCACAGGTGATGGCAGTAACAACATTCAGGGCATGGAATAGATTTTTCTCATAACAGAAAGGTACGACACTAGCTTAGGTGGGTACAGGTGCATTGTGTATCCCACAAGGGATACAATTTACTATTGATAACAAGAAAGGTATGGGTAGCTCAAGAGTGCGTGCAGGCTTGAGAGGTAAGGCTAATGGAGTCCCAGGCTCGAATGGCTCAATGTGTGAATGGTTGAGTGAGTGGGAAATGGACAAATTTTCCCCATCTTTATTTGCATGCTCACTTGATGACACATGGCTCTCAAGGATCTTGGTTCTCTCCACTTGTAATTCCTTCTCTTTTCCAAAAGAACTTAGGATAAAATAATTATCCTCACCATAGTATTTAGGAGTAATATTATAATATTCCTTTGCAGATAAGCCCTCTATCTTAGCCCCTTTCCTACGCTTTTATCCCTCCCTTTCCCTTCCTAGTGGTGTTTAGCCCCCCATACTCTTTTATCATGGTTAGTCTGCATGCAACAATGTATTATATTAATGATATGAGTGTTTACATATACAAAAATAGGCTCATTGGCCTTTAGCATCTAGGCTCCCCGGCCTAATCATCACATAAGCCTTCTGGCTTATAATCACCTAGTTCACTAGCCTATAAAACATATTTACAATTTCAACTGGGGCTCGGTCTTGAGGTATTACACTCTACACAATCTCTTGTTTGTGTAACTTTCTTCCATCATTTGTGTGCCCTGTTGCTTGCTTCTTTCTTTTCCATGACATTTTCCTTCTTATCTTGTTTAATTGCTAATATTAACTCCTTTGAAAGTTGATTCACTCTTCAACTTTCTACTTCTTCCCTGGATCGTTTTCTTTCTTTTTCCCTTTTGTTTATGTTTTCTTTGATTTTCTGCATTTTTCTTTATTTTTCTATCTACAATATAATACATATATAGAGTTATTGCGTAGTCATCTTAGTGTGTGGAAGGACGACCATCCTTGTACAGTTTCAGCCGACTCTCGTTAACTAGCCCTTCCACGACTTCTCCATCCAACTTTTCCAGCTGAACAACACATGCTTCTATCACATATCTGATCACATGTCGGCCTAACCAATGCATCAAGAACTTCCCTGGATGTTGTAGAAACTTACTGTCATATAGTAATGCTAATTTTCTTGTCTGAAATTTCTTTTGTTTGATATTTCTGTCATGCCAAGCTTTCACACGTGCTTTCTGTACTTATTGATGGAAACATGCAACAAAACAATCTTCTTCCAACTCCATTAGTTTTGTTAGTCTCTTTTCCACTTCGCCTGAATCTGTAAGCTCTGCCATCGCAACAATCCACAGACTTGGTACTATGAATTCCATTGGCATAATATCTTATTGTCCATACGTCAACCTGAGTGGAGTCTGTCCTATCATCTTCTTACTTGTGGTCCTATATGCCCATAACACTGCTGGAATCTTCAATTCCCAGTCATCCCGACTTACATTACACACCTTTGTCAACACATGTTCTAGAATCTTATTGAAGGATTCTATTGTGCCATTTTCCTAGGGATGGTATGATGTACTCTTATGATGATGGATCTGAAACTCCTTTGTCAATGTTGCAATCATTTTATTCATAAAGTGAGCTCCTCGATCACTCATAATTACTCTTGGGCATCCAAATATTGTCACTATGTTTTCAAACAAAAACCGCGTAGTTGTCTCTGCGCTACAGTCTCTGACTGGCTTTGCCTCGACCCATCTGGTTAAGTAGTTCGTTGTAGTATTTATGTATCTATATCCCAACCTCTTATCTGGTGGATTAATCAACCCAACAAATTCCACTACCCATTTTTCAAATGCTTGTAACGTCACTTGTGGAACTAAGGGAATTTCATCTCTCCTAGAAGGCTTCCCAAGTCTCTGACAAATGTCGCAACTCTGACACAGTTATTTAGCATATTTATGTAGGGTAGGATACCATAATCCTGTGCGATAATCTTATGAGTTGTTCCATGTCCTGCGTAGTGTCCTCCTACAACCCCTTCATGCACCTCTGACAGTACAATATTTCTTTCATTCTCCAATACACAACATCGTAGAATATCGTCTATGCCTAACTTGTACAAATTTCCTGCTATCAACTAGTAGTTCGGTGCCTTTACTACTAGTTGTTTCTTCTGTGCCACTGTGAATTCTGATGGAGCTACTCATGTGCCCAAAAAATGAACTATGTCTGCAAAATAGTCATCCACCATTTGAATTGCAAATAAGTGCGCATCTAGTAAATTTTCATCCAAGTTCCCTGCATCTTCACCTAACAATATGCAAGATAACCGATCTGGTCCCGAGTTAAACTTTCCCGGTTTTAAAATCACCTCAAAGTCATATTCTTGGAACAATAGTAGCCATATGCATATTCTCTCCCTAACACTGGCTTGTTAACTAGGTATCTTAGCGTAGAATGGTTTGTATACATTTTGAAATGAGATCCAAGTAGGTAATGGATGAACTTCTGGAAGGCATACACCATCGCCAAACCTTCTCGTTCCATCACAGTATAGTTCTGCTATGTAGATGATAACTTCCTTATAGCGAATGCAATCAAATGGTTTATCTCTCCTTCACCTGGTTGAGCCAAAAATGCTCCTAATGCTATAGACGAGGCATCCACATGAACATGAAATTCCTTGCTCCAGTCAGGAAAAACTAAAATTAGCGTGGTGACCATCTTATGTTTCAATGTATCCAAACTCTTTTGACATTCATCATTCCACTGATACTTAACTTCCTTCTTCAACAACTTCTCCATAGGGGTTGTGATTTGTGCATATCCTTTGATGAAATTTCTATAATATCTTGTATGACCCAGTGTGGATTTCAACTGTCGCACTGAAGTTGGTGGTGGAAAATAAACAATCACAACTATCTTTGTAGGGTCCATTAACAATCCCTATTTACACACCACATCGTCCAACAAAATTCCAAAAGGCGCACAAAAAATGCATTTCTTCAGATTCAATAAGATCTGGTCTTGCCTAAACTTATCCAACATTAAGCACAAAAGTTCAATATGATCTTTTAATAGACTAAATATTGTCCAATCATATAAGTACACTTCTAAGAACTTATGAATGAACTCTTCGAAATTTGCAACAACTACTCTGGAAAATATTGTTGGTGCATTCTTTAAACCAAACGACATTATTGTGTACTGGTAACAATCCCATTATGTCACAAAGGTCATCTTATATCGATCTTCTTGCACAATCTTGAACTGGTGGTATCCTAAGAATCCAACTGTAAAAGAGTAATCCTCTTGAGCCCCTACATTCTCTAATACTTCATTTGTAAAAGGTGTAGGATAAGGGTTGTGTAAACATGCATCGTTCAACTTTCTGAGATCTATGCAGATCCTAATTCCTCCTCTTTTCTTGTCCTGAACTACCATTGGGCTGATCCACTTTGATTCTTCAACAGGTTGTATAATTATATCCTCTAACATCATGTTTATCTCTGCTTTTAACTTCTTCTTATAATTCGGGTTCATTCTATAGGGTCTATACTTCATAGTTTTGGCATTTGGTTTCAGCGGAATCTTGATTTCTCTTAACTCTCCAATGATTCCTTTCATCTCTGAGATTGTCATTGGAAATAGGTCCTGGTACGCGTGCAGTATGTCAACAATCTTCTCAATTTTTTCCTTGCTCCATTAGTCTCTTATGTGCACAAAATTAGGCTTATCTTATGTACCAATGTTCACTTTGTGCGTTTTTAGGGGCTTTGCATATATAGCTAACTCAATCACTAGTCCTTCTACTGCACATTCCCCTTCAATTTCTGGTAACTACAAATTCCTTGGGTCTCCGTCCTCCTGGTTTTCTTCAACAACATTATAGTAGTGCAAGACTTCTTCAACTATCGCAGTGACTCTAGGCACTGATCCTAACAAGACCTCTGATGAAAAATGCTTATTCTTGATAACCTGCAAGGCTGAGTCAATTAAAGGATTGTTATTTTCAAAGATGAACATTACCTTGAAGTTCTTGGTTAATTCTTCCCAATCTTTTGTCCCTCTGTGCACTTATAGTTCTATGTACTAATTCTTTGGAGTAGTGTTTAGAGTATGCACAAATAAATGCATACATTCTTGTTGAGGTATTGATCTCCACTGCGCAGTACACTTCGTAACATGATCTATTGGACAGCTAAATCCACCATACTTTGGCATGATACTTTCATTCTTTGTCTTGAAAATGACTTGTAATAACCTTTTTCACTGCTGCCAATTTCTTATGCCATCTTTGTGTGTATCCCACCATCTCGCAGGGTTTTTTTTTTTCAGTGCGACATCTAAGGCCAAGAGTCTTTTCTGATCTAAAATATGCATTTCAAACTCATTGATAAAATATTCTATAGGTGTTAGTCCATTATACCTTGAAAGTGAAACTATTTCGGTTCCAATCCATCTCAATGCGTGGGTAATTCGAGCACACTTTCTTGTCGATATTTCATGCAGTCTTTGTTGCCAATTTTCCAGAGATTCTTCTAAGTCTGAAGTGCATGAGATGGTACTCATCCAACTAAGTACACCTTTAGTTGTAGGATTTACATAATCATACATATGCACGGTCATATTATACAAATTATCAAGTTCTTTTCTCTCTGTTGGTTCTACATACCTTCTTCCTTCAATGGGTCTAATGGCGCGGTAACCTTCAATTCTTCCACTTTGAATACCATTTGCTTTTTCTTTAGGTCAATGATAGTCTAATTATCAAATGCCCAATCAAGTCCCAATAGTGATGGATACAATGTACTACCATCTACTACTTCAATCACTTCGAATTCTGTGACACTGCACACTCCATCAATATTGATGCTTACCCTCGTCAGCCTTCCAACTGGAACAATCTTATGTTGGTTCACTAATCTCAACTGGATAGGTGACAGAATCCATTTTGGATGGCCTATCATATCCCAATTCTATCTCGAGATAACTTTACATCAGACCCAGACCCAGAATTATATTGTCCATTTCGTAAGCTCCTATATGTGCATTGAGCCAGAACTCCCTAGTCGTTCACTTCTTACTATGCACCTGGTTAACTGATCTCTATGCAACATGTTTCTCCTTATCTCAGGCACAATGGTCAATCATTCTACGTAGACTACTCAAAGCAGATTCATCTTTCATTAATTCTAAGCAAATTCTTAAGAAACATTGCAAAGTGCTTGCATTTTCAGATTGCTTTTCTGAATGGTCATATACTGAATGCATATGTTAGGGTCCTAACCCGCACATAGGTAGAACAATATATTCGGATGTAATAAAGGTCAATATTAATAAGGCCTTTCAATAAAATATAATAAGGCGAATGTAAGAACACCTAATAGAAGCTTCCACTTCTAGAAGGATCTTCCTCTAGATGCTTCTTCTTAGTATGAATAGGAGTCGAGGGTATGAGAACCCTAGCTTGGATATTATTGTAATAGAGCTCTGCTCAATTGGAGATTTCCCCCTCGAAGAGGCCCATGAACATTGCTTTCAGATTCAAAGTGTTATTTCTTTTGTTATTCTTATATCATTTCAGTGTTATTGTGGTGAATGTTCTGGTTATATTGTTGTTATTCTGCCATTACT